>NW_019379898.1:25532-102689 GCF_000648655.2 Copidosoma floridanum | reverse complement strand
TATATATATATATATATTATGTAAGAGGATATTGGCGTTTTTGTACTTCAAAGAGTCCTGCTTTCGTTCTCGTCGTTTAGCTCGTGTGTTTTCCTTCCGTCGTGGGGTAAGCGGAGTACGAGAAGTATATATACACACACGCAAGAGATCGTTCTCCTCTTTGGTTTTTACGGTCATGTTCTTGTTATGATAAGGAACGTCTTTTTTTTTCTTACGAGATTTTACCCCTCGGTATGTTTTACTGTGTATTTTTTAAGTCAGGGATGACGGAGTGGCATGTACTTGGGTGGTGGATCTGGAAATTTTGGGGGATCTCGTGAAAAAAAAAAAAAAATAAAAAATAATGATGTTATTAAAACACAATCCAATTATTATACAAAACATTTTGTTGAATCTCAATATTAAAATATAAAATGAGGATTCAACGCGAAAGGGTAGGTATATATAAAAAACTAAATAAATCTACATGTGCAACATAATGTTTTTTATTTTTAAGCAGTTTAATATCGAATAACATTATATTTTTAAGATATTTTAAAAAATTATCTCTTTAAAAAAATAACAATAACAAACTGTTTGAATTTTTTATTTCACATAAAGCGCTGATTGTAAAACTCCATATTACATACACACACTAATCGTTTAAATATTGTGTTTGTTTAGTTACTCTAGTTAGGTTTTAAAATTTTTTACATTTGATTTTTTATGATAAACATACACCAATAAAGGTATTATTAAAAAAAGATGACAAAACTTATCTTTCTTATAGGCACTCAATCCCTCTGTTTAGAGTAACGAGTAGAGTATAGAGTTTTTTTTTTCGTGAAATAAAGGCGAACAAAAGGTGAAGCTCGAGGTGAAGTATATTATGTAAATGTATCGAATGACTATTCGCGTTTTTATCGTATACTGTTCACATCCAACGTGGTATGAGGTGTTCTCGCCAGAAGCTTCATTCAGTTACATAATGTATTGCAAAGTTTTGGGTTCTTGAAACATTACTTAGGATGAAATGCAAACTAAAAGCGAATGTGGCGAAATTTTAGAGATGAGGAAATAAAAATTTTGTATGTAAAATTCTTTGTATCTATGGTAATAACATCAAATTATTGCATGCATTTGAAACATGCAATAAGTTCATTTGATATACATGTGTAGTTGGCCATAACTTCACTACTTCAGAACAACAAAGTTTTGTAGTCTATAAAACTCTGGCCGTTTATTTGATAGTATAAGTAGTATAATATTATTCCTCAAATTTATAGAAAACCATAAATATGTAATATCTAAAAAATCTTCCAAGTTGGTATTTTTCTCCATTAATAATGTCATTAGTTCTTGGGTTCAACATTCATGAGCTTCATACGCATAAAAACTATTAGAAATAAAAATGTTTTTTTCATTAAAATGAAGTAAGAAATCTACAAAATTTCTATTGAGTATTACTTTGTAAATGAAACGAAAAAAATGAAATTTTTTCTCTATAGGATTAATTGGAAAAAATCTTACAAGGAGTCCAAGTACTTATGTGCTTCACTAATATTATTGTAAGTGAAAAAAAACTTGAACGAAATTACTTACATTCTAATTATGATTTTACAAGCTGCGAAAGATCATCCAGATTTTAATGCAACATTGAGGCAATGTATTGCACGTAATAAAAAATACATAATTTGATTCGAAACTAAAAAGCAAGAAAAAAGTATAACCGTTACGCGTGCAAGCCACACGATTGAGACTAATTTGAAAGTTCACCAAAGCATTAAATTCGTGATCGTTTTTATTTTCCCTGCATGGAAAAAATTTTAATCCCCCTAATTTCCGACATTTAGGATTTTTATCCGGATTCGTGCGCTTTAGAAATGTGGGATCGCACGCGCGCGCGCCTCGTCATTTAAGTCATTAAAACCATCAAATTAATCGCCTAGTACTTAATTATACTGCAAATTACGATCTACTAGGCTCATGTACACTTTGCCATAATATTCAGGCCAAAGCTTTTGAATCAAAGCGAATTTATGAAAAAAAAAAAAAAAAATCCAATTTAATTGCTTCGAGACACAAAGTACTTATATCTAAGACTCTCTCGTGAAAACCACACACACAGCAAGTACATAACGAGTAAAGGTCACAGTGTATGGGTATCGTTAAAAGAGCAGAGCGCGCAGGCCTGGGAAAAAAGTTAATTTCGCCGATTACGGAAAACACGTGTACACCCGCTTTATGTACACACACACGCGCGCGCGCGATTCCCAATTAAGTCCCCTAAAAAAGTCGCGTGTGCCCCCGATACCCGTGTACCTACAACGCCATGTATACGTGTATAAGTATGTACGGCATCGGCTTTTATTACTACATTGTACAATATGGTAGAAGAAAAAGTGAGGGAGCGCGACGAGCGATATTTATCGAGGCAATAAACGATCGCTCATTGTCAGTTGCGCTCTTGTTACGGAGGAGAAACGCCGGAAGCGGTATTACCCCTCGCGGTGCGTAATACGTGGTGTATATGGTATAAGTTCTCGATCGGAAAAAAAAGAGAGACTTGCAAGAGCTGCTTGGGCCGGGCAATGAAAAACGACATTACTTATTGAAGTGCGTCGTCGCGTCGGTGCGCTCGGTCAAGCTTCGCCGGTTCCCAATTTGCTTTTCTAGCAGCGGGGAAAATGCTATACTTCTCTGTATGCGCGTGTGTGAGTGTGTTTATAAGGGGAGTCGTGCGCAATTATGTTTTTTTTTTTTTTTTTTTTTTTTTTTTTTTTTTTTTTTTTTTTTTTTTTTTTTTNTTTCGACGCTTTCCAGAGCTGTAGGCTATACGTTGCCAGCGTGTTGCCTACCCAGTGGAAAAAAAAAAAAAAAAAAAAAAAACTTAAAAAAAGCGCACACGTGTCAAATAAACAACGGTGCGCTACGTAGTACACAGAGCCCGTAATCCCGACTGTCGACGGGAAGAGTACGCAGCATCATCCCCCGCGTGCCGGGACCAAAGTTCGTCCGCCGCCGCCAATAACTCATAGCGCGGTGGGAAAAATCAATATTTCTCATCGCGGGATCGTCTTGGTGCTACGTGCAAGGAAAAAACCACCTCGAGACCGAGGAGGAGAGCGTGTACGTGAAGGGCATAAGCGAAACGCTGAGTTTGATCGGAAAGCGCAAAAAAAAAAAAATCAATACTTGCTATTAATCTTAAATATATTTAATTATTGTCATTACGAAAGGCATCATATAACACACACACAATAAGGATTCTGCACATCTTCATTTTGTACATAAATACTTGTAAACAAAATATTGTTCTCATTTAAGGTAAATAATAAACATGCATTTATATAATACGGGCTAAGTTTATTTTGCACTGGTGTGGTTAATACGATTTTTCTAGACTAAAAATCTAATATTAGTTTTCCACATGATATTTAATACGTGAATGAAACTACAAGTCCATTCAACATTACTACGACACGTACTCGAATGTACGCACATATTGCGCAAATATCCTGATTCCTATAAAACACCATCAGCATCATAGCAAGAAAGAAAGAGGGGGAGAATAAAAAAAATCACATTTATCTTTTTCATACACACACACACGCGCGTTAGATAAATATTTGAAGCTCTAATATGTTTACATATGTGTATTTCATTAAAAATAGGACAAATAGCTCATTAATTTTTCATAAACGCGGTATTAGCCAATTTTGCGTATATAGTAGGTACGCGCCAAACTCTGACGTAAATTACAATTGACAAGAGCGTTTAAGATAAAAAAAACGTTAGATTTCCCCCCTCCGCCCCCCTCGGCTCGAGCTGTTATTTACAACGACTGTTGTTATATACAAGTACAGGGTGCTTGTAAAAATGATCGTATATCTTTGTATACACACCGCACGTGGGCAGCCGGTCAGGCATACCTACAGTCTCAGCCAACGAAATATTGTATTGCCAAGGAAAACCTGTAAGCTTGAATATGTGTGTGGGGGGCCGAGGGGGGCCAGCTAGAGCGCACAGCAACACACCGCACACAGCGTGGCAGGTGAAGAAATGCGATCAATGCGCGCGTGCGTGCATAATAAAAATAAATATATCGGAAAGAGAGAGAGAGCCAAAGATAAAATTATAGATCCGACGGACGGAGCATTAGTTTACGAGGCTGATTCTGTAATTTTATGCGCGCGGAAATAGTTGCGAGCGAGATCGGGGACGACGACGGCGGCAACGCTATCCGATAAATTCGCCGATACGGCCTCAAGAGAAAGAGAGATATGCAAGGTATTTTTTACGAAATGCTAATTTCAATAGTACGTTTTTCGCGTGTCTACCTATATTATGTATAGGCCTGCACATGCGCGTTTCGAAGTAAGTATGTATACCTGCTCGTGTGTGTATATAACATATGAAATGATCTCGGAGCAGCACGATTTTTCAACGCCTGAAGCTGCGTCCAGTCAAAATACCCATGATCAAATGTGATACGCAAGCTAACGCATATATATACATAAGTACGATGCTTTCATTGATCAAATGTTCGTCGCGTAAGTGGTGGCTGACTCTCTATTCCCCTCCTCCTCCTTTTGTATCACGTGTACACAAGAACACACGTACGCAGACAAAGAGAGAGAAATGAAAAAAAAGGAGTTTATATACTCTCGATTTGCATACAAAAAAGCAGGTTGGCACAGCGCGAATAGGTAGGTGTAACCCGCTTTACAGGACAACAGGGGTGGATTCCAATACATGCAGGGTGTATATTTATATACACCTATATATTTATGTACCGAATACCAAGGCGAGCAAACACTCTAATCGTACGTGTATACACAGCGGTTATGTATCGGCGGACGCTACATACGCGGCCATTATCGTGCAGTGTGGAGCAGCCCGCATGTCTTTTATCCCTCCCTCTCTCGGAATTTCGCGCCGTTTGACAAACGATACATACACGGATGCACGTAACCCTTACAACATAATACACATAGGTGTAATACATATATATATATACACGAGGGCACCCCTTCTTCTTTCACCCTCGATCCCCGTAATTTTCTCGTTGGTGGTGCGGTGTAGCTGCACATGTTCTACATACCCAACACGCCCACCACTACATTGGATCTCGCTATGCGTAGCATCTGCAGTCCAGCGCTATCGCCGATTTATACACCAAAGAATTGCATGTACACGCAATATAGATGCATCCTTCTCTCTTGAGATGTGCAGTAGTAGCAAAGTCATCCCTCTATTCTCTCCACCACCCCCCCCCCTCTTTCTTTGCAATAATATATTTTCTCATTTGATGCATCGGCGGTTCCCTCCCTTATGTAGGTACATACATATTATCCATACGAACAATAAAGCACTCGTGCGTGTAGCTCTTCGCTACTCCTGTGTGTACGATACATGCGCCCTTCGAAGGGGATGTAATTCTTACACGGCACGTGCGCTATGATGTATATTGTTCTGCAGTGTGTGCGTGTGTGGTACGTGTGCAGTGCAGTCCGGGGGTTTTGCTGGATGTTCATTAGGTATACACCGGAGTGGTGGCTTACATATCCCCCTGTTGCAGAATGCGTGTGCGAGTTTACTATTCGATTTTCTTTTCTTTTCTTAACGATGAAGCTCTACTTCCTCGTCTACTCTTTTATTCGCTCCGAGCCGATGCAGAGGTTGCGCCCCCTCTAGCCAAAATCAGGCAACATTTCTTGCATGTAAACAAACGGTTTAGAACATATATACATACGTACAGCTGCTTGTGATTGGCACTTGGCAAGCTAGAGAGAGAACGACGATCCTCTCCTGCTGTCTTATTCAGCCAATCACAAGCAGCTATACGCATGTATATATGTTCTAAACCGTTTGTTTACATGCAAGAAATGTTGCCTGATTTTGGCTAGAGGGGGCGCAACCTCTGTATCGGCTCGGAGCGAATACACTGTAAAGATCCAAGTGTGTTGGAGAGTAGCACATTTAAAGCGTGCAATCGAAATTCCCGTTTTTATAAAATGCATTATAGTAGTCTTGATAAACGTAACAACAACAATCAAATTGATGCTTCGTAAATTATTTCTCCCCCTATTCTATTAAACTAACGATTGACATGAGAGGGATGTATAGTGTTGAATCAGTGACAGATAAGTTTTTCCGCTCCACAGCTTTCCAACATTGGTTTTTCCCATTAAAAAGTGTCCAATTGAATGGAACTGGTTAACCACTTGGTGCACCATAGCTTTGGTTGTTTTTCAAATTGTTATCCACGCCACTACGATGAGCTTTATGAAAAACAAAAATTGCAACGTGTACTTTAACACGCATCACAGTGATATGTGGTATTTTTCTTAAGTTTGGACACACGTAAAAAAAAAAAAAAAAAAAACTTAAAAAAAGCGCACACGTGTCAAATAAACAACGGTGCGCTACGTAGTACACAGAGCCCGTAATCCCGACTGTCGACGGGAAGAGTACGCAGCATCATCCCCCGCGTGCCGGGACCAAAGTTCGTCCGCCGCCGCCAATAACTCATAGCGCGGTGGGAAAAATCAATATTTCTCATCGCGGGATCGTCTTGGTGCTACGTGCAAGGAAAAAACCACCTCGAGACCGAGGAGGAGAGCGTGTACGTGAAGGGCATAAGCGAAACGCTGAGTTTGATCGGAAAGCGCAAAAAAAAAAAAAAAGAAAAGGACGAGACCAGAAACTCTGGCATTCTCTTCCTCTCGTTTGCTGAAGTTCACGTGCCGGCGTGCGAGATGGGCCATTTCTCCCCCAAGCCCCTCTCTTGGGTTAGGGAGCGCAGACAGGAGGAGTGGGCCCTGCAGAGCACTACATCAGCAGCTATCGATCAAAACCTCTCGATGTATATCGCGCACACCTCAGTCTGACACCCCCATCGGCAATGTAGGTATATATATTAACCATCCCCCCCACGCGTCATATATTATAATACACACACATTATGTACACTGCAGTGTGTGGACATATAATAGTCGGAGGTAAACTACCCCTATATTATTGATAGTGTATAGCGATGCAGCTTTCACATATGCCGGCGCCACGCGGCTCCGCACACCCACGTGCATGCATAGAGAGAGAGAGAGAGAGAGAGATGCTATACTACATACGACACATGGCCGGTCGTCCCTTTGATTTATGGCTAGTTTATCGGGGGCACTGGACTGCTACTCCAACATGCCTATATCGTGTAGAGGATGTAAAGGACGCATACGTCACCGGGGCGCTAGAGCGCGAGAGAAAACTGCGTTGTTGCTGCTCTAGGAGGGGGAGGGGTTGTATAGACGTTTAATGTACGTAGTAGAGGTAGTAGACCGATCGCAGACTAGGTATATATTTATATCCGAAGCTCTCTAGAGATATGAGTATATACGTAGGTATGCGCTACTGCATCCCCGAGTCCCTCTGTCGCTGCACCATTAACCTCTCTCCCTCGAGGACAAAGTATTAGATGTACAATGTACCCCGTCGGACTGGACGGTGGTTGAGTGGGCTGTATGACGTATACATAAATAAGGTATACGTGCGCGGCTCTCTTGCGGTGACCTTTCCGCGTCAATGTTGTAATGACGGGCGAGTCGGAGAGGAAAAATCGCCTCTTTTTTTTTTTTTTTTTTATGCTTCGCAACCCCGTTGCAATCCATCGAGCGCTTTTCACCCTCCCTCGCCCCTTTGTCGCGGTGCGTAAAAAAAAATTGCAACCTCATTCGCCGGTTGAAATCAGCCGGAAGACGATAACGGGAAAAAGAAGGGTCTCGCGGCGCTTCCGCGTGAATCACTAAAGTACGTGATGCTGGGGACACGCGCGTCGATAGCGCGACCGTGGGATTTTTTTTTTTTCTCTTTTAATTTACGCGGTGGATGGCTGATAAGTTGGGTACTGTGGCGCGNCCCCCCCCCCCCCCCCCCACAAACCTTGTTCAATGGGCCTTTACCGAGAACTGCAGACTGAGATTCGACCCCCCTCCTCCCTATTCGGTGGCGGCTCCTATACATTGCTGCTGTTTTTGCAGCTCCAGTTCTCTCTTTTATCTCGCGGTCGTTTTTCTTCCCTGATCGCTAACGAGACCCCGTGCATTTTGCTGCACTGCTGCGAGCAAGCCCCATTGAAGCGGTCACTCGAGAGTGCCTTGGGTTTTCTTTTCATCAATCTCCCCCCCCCACTCTTTTTCCCGTTTTATCGTTTTTGCTCCATTTCGCGTTGTGCATTACCGCGGAAGAAGAGCAGACGTACCTATAGATACACTTGCGCTTTGGGTGGATAATTTCGACCAGCCGAGCGTTCATTGAGTCGTTGTTGTCGATTTCGGCTTTTGGCGGAATAAACGAAGAAATACAAACAGATGAGGGTAGCGGGAGTAGTATACGATGCGTGTACCTACATACCTATTCGCTGTGTGGAGTAATCTAAAACAGCGCCACCTGCACGGCAAAAAGGAGGTGATGCTTGATAACACGATTAACATAGCTTGTTATTAGGTGCAAACTTTGTCAATTGTTTTTTGTAGTTTTAATGTATTTTTGATACTTAGAGTATTGATTCTCAGTGATCAGAATTTGTATTAAACAGAAAACAAGTTTTTGTTATGTTATTTACTTGTAACTGTAATAAAATAATTGTTATCTGTTTAAAACAAATATTTGACACTGAAAATCAATACTCTAAGTATCAAAAATACATTAAAACTACAAAAAACAATTAACAAAGTTTGCAACATACAAGAGACTTTGTATTAGTGTTATCCAGCATCGCCCCCTTCTTGCCGTGCAGGTGGCGCTGTCTAAGATTACAGCACACAGCGAATTATGCCGGCAAGGATTTATCGCGAGAGCAATGGCGTGGATTGCGTTTGAACTTCAATGCCATATAAAATGGTACCCATATATATTTTCATTTATCATCCGCACGAGGTCGATACTTGAATAATGCTTTAATGGACGATCCGTACCTGGTTTGCGAGTACAATTCATGTATATAATATCGTAAAACGTGAAGGAGACGCTATCGCCATTGAGGCATACAGCAGGATCACCACTGCTTTTTTATTATGCTGATGAGAACTTGGCAGCGACAGATTTATTCACATACAATTTGTAAAAACTAGCAATGTTTGCAAAGATACCCGAGCTCGTTTATAATAATTTAGTGATTGGTTCAATAAAGACAGCGTTGAGTTGAGTTTCTTATATTTAGCATTGGAGAGATCCCGCGGAACCCTATTTGTAGTAGTGCTTGACAAAGTAATAAACAATCAATGATCGATGGTACAGGTGTGCCAAAAGTGGATTCTATCATCGAGTAGCAGCGCAAAGCAGTCATTTATTACAAAAATAAAAAATAAATAAGAAGGGAGAATTGACGGTGTGAACTGAAAATTTGAGGATATTGTTTAAATTGCTATTTCGCGTGGTGGTGTTTATGTAGTCTAAAATGAGCGTTTTTTTTTTAAACAAACTTCATTCGATCCATTATATATCAAGCATTCAACCAACTTTTCTACAGTCAACAATTTTTTTTCTCCTTCGGAAGAAGAGTTCAACCCATTAGCACTTCCGTCTTGTTCACCCTGTATAATCAATTTTCCCCCTTCCGAAACGACGGGCCATGGTCGAATGATAACTCGCAAAACAAATACCATTGTAATGCGTTTTGAGCTCGTGAAAACTCGAGCTGAGCAACCCTTGCGTTTATGTTTTAGGAGTAGACTGCAGATATGCATCGACTGCAAGGGTATAGACCACATCCTGTAGAGGCTGCGGTGGTTTTGGAGGAGCATACGTGCATAAGGACCTCGCGAGCCCCGAAATTTTGGGTAACCGAGTTGTTGGCCAGGCAGAGGGTTTGCGTTCGGACACTCGGAAGTTTACAATCGCGCGGAGGAGAGGCTGGATTGCGTGGAGAGCATACTTCACCAGCGAAAGTATTACATATGATGCACTCTCTCTCCTCGCGAGTTTGTTATTACGGAATTTAATTATGTCGAATGGATATACGGGACGCGCGAGACCCATCGAGTGATACATTGAGATCGATTTTCGAGGCGAGTCTGTTTTATTTATTTGCTTTTCTTTGATGTACTCGTTATTTTCGTGGACTGATTTAATGCTCGTAAAGGAGCATATAATATGTGAAGTACGTGTGTAGGGGAGTCATTTTTCAATAAATCAATATTCGCGCGGAGTAATTGCAAGTTAAGTGAAATTTAATTACAACGCATCTCGGGTATACATTATTGAGTATACGATTGAGTATAAAAAAAAAAAAAAAAAAAAAAAAAAAGACTTTTAAAACTGTTCTAAAAATACAAAAACGAGGATTGAAAAAAACATTTAATAAAATTATTTGTTACGTGGGAATTGTGGAGCTTGGGGGTGTAAGGGGATTGAATGCACGTGGAAGAAAGTATATGTCCGTTTATTAGTGTCTCAAAGCGAGAGCAGTCGCGTGCGTGGCGTTAGGTTCGGAGGCTGATCGGAGAGAGAGAGAGAGCGGGAGAGCTAACAACGCTCGGGCCCGCCGCCGAAAGGTGATCATCATACTCTGTATCCGCTGCTCATGCGCCGTGAGAGGTGAGTCTTGGGCGCGAACTTACAAAGGCTTTAGATACTGTACGTCACATATTTGTCAACGAGGAAGTAAATCAATAAAAAAATAAAAAAAGTTAAATTGGACGATTGAGCCGTCTCTGTGATACTTTGTCCATTATTCATGTGCAGTCATTAGTCAAGCGTGTCACTTCAAGTTATAGGTATACCTACTGCTGTCACTAATATGTCATCACCTCTATCTCTAGGGGTAGGTACATATGAACACTCACTTACAAGCTATAAGAGAAAAATCGAGAAAGAGTATACTCGCCCTTACGCAAACCCAATCAAAATAATATTATTCCTCTGTTTGCTTATCTGGACGAGAGGAAAAAAAAAAAGGCAGAGCGAACCCTATATCCGTCTAGTATTAAAAAATCCACGTTATGTTGGCTCCATCCACTCGCGATTAAATCTATATACCGCCTACGACGACGGCAAACAGCACGTACGTATAATACAATCTCCTTATTAATCAAAAAATCGTACCACTTCCTCTCCGAATAACCGTACACATGCATATGTATGTAATATACATCATATAGTGCTCCCTCCCTCTAAATCCACAAAGCACGCGCAAGTAGTCCCCCTTTCTCTCGACTGTAGCGTAATTCCATCATCAAATGTGTCCCCCTTCGAGTCTCTTTCTCATCCATGCGCGCCTTCATTTAACTACTGCTCGTTCCCTCTCGCCCCGACCCACCCCCTGTACGCCGATCGCACCCCTCGCGATTTTCCGCAAAACTGATTGCACCTTCTTCGCCCCTTCTCTCGAAAGGGTGGCGCGATACCAAAGCATTTCGCCGTACCAAACTGTGCGGGCTGTGTGTTATATATACGTAAGCGGTAGACCTCTGCTGCACTCGTACACTCTTTTTTCTCCTCCCATTAGGGGGAGCACGCTCGCGCCTTCGTTTGATATACCTCGTACGCTCGCTTTTTCGTTCAAAGTAGTGTATAATGGACGTCGGTCTAAAGAAAAAAAAAAGCGGGGGACAGCAGAAAGACACCACCGCGTCGCGCCGTTGAAGCTTGTATCTCTCGTGTCTCTGTGTGTGAAACCCCGTCAAAGAGCCCGGAGAGCACGTTTCTCTCGCGTTTTCGGGGCGAGATAAGCGAGATTGAAAAGTAATCTCGTTAGGAGTTCCGCTACCGTGGCGTTTGGCTTTTTTTTTTTCCTTTAAAAAAACCACCCGTGAGCAGGTGGTCTCTGTTCGAAATTCCGTTTCACCGCGTTTATTGTTTCGTGTAATTAGTTGTTGGCACACGGCTTTTAATGGGACCCTTTTTTTTATACTATTACATACATCTGTAGAGTTCTAAAAAAAAAGTTTTCCCGATGTCCCAAACAGCAGCAGCCGAGAGACACAATGCACGTCGTTTCCGCGCCTTCGTTTGCGGATTTTCGAATACAAATTCAGCAACGAGAGAGGGCTAGGTCGATGGAGTTTTTTCAAATTTTCGGAAAAATTCGCGCGTCGGAACGCGTATAATAAAGTTTCCTATATTTTTTCCCCTCCCCGCCCACGATATTTTTATTTCCGACATCTATCCGGTTCGCACGCGCTTTTACAGTGGAAACGCAAAATGAAGGGCATCCATTTCCTATATACATAGATGTACAGCGGCGAATCGTATTTCACAAATGGACATCCCTGCCGTATAGCAGCAAACTTTCGGAGGTTTCTCGGTATATAATATGTATTCACAGATCGCCAGAGTGCGTCCACGTAGGTCCAAGGATATATATATAAATATATACACTGCACTTGAGGGTCCGACTGCCTTTCTAAATTCAAATTTCACCGTTTAATAAAGACCAGCTCGGCCAGGAGTATATACTACATGCAGCGGGCGCGCACAAAGATGCAAAGGAAAGAAAAGAAAAGAAAAAAAAAAAAGAGTAGATAAGTGGTAATGAGAGCAGTGAAAGTCACATACCTACGAAAGCCCGCGCGATTAGCTCAAGCTATATATACGCATAAACGCGCCTTTTAAGAGGGAGATCGCGCGAGGAGTTGGTACCTATAGAAGAAAAGAGAGATGCCCTCCACGTTGTGTGTTCGGTACATGCATCCTCGCGCTATATATAACCATGTACCTACATTAAGCAACGGGAAAACGCGACGACGTGTATTAGGTATATACCTATACATAAACACAGAGAGTGCATTTTATGGAGTTATCGGTGATGCGCACACGGACGATTTAATTGGGCCGAATCACGAGCATCTGTACAATATATAAGATACCCTCAATATTGGTATATATACGCGAATGTACAAGCTTATACACTCGACTCTCTGACTCTCTTCCTCTCGCCCAATTACCGACGGCGACTCGCCGAATAATTAGGAAAAAAAGAGCAGCACCGGTCGAGGGTGAGGAATTTCCTATATGTATATATGTATACACCGAGTGTGGAAGGGAGCACATGATTTAACTGTAGTAGTGGTAATAATAACAGTAATCGTCGCTGCTGTTTAGCCCATTTGTAGCTTTGTGTGTGGTGGCGCACACACGGCACAACACTTAATTCTTTATAAGCGTGCAATGCTGACCGAGAAAAGGCCAACTCTCTTTGTGTATATAGCTGTTGCACTCTTGCGTGTTCCCTCTTTTTTCCCCTTATAGTTTGTTCGGCTGATTGCGCAAGTGAAGCGTGCCCCGCTACATTGAGGTGTACATAATATATGTATAGGTATATGTATAGATACTCGTATACATGGTAAAGAGTCACGTTTTGCATGTGTGGGTACGTATTTGTATGTTTCGTTTACCCTCTTTTTTTTGCTCGCCCTTTCTTTCACGTTCGACGTTTGGTCAATAATAAACACAGGGGGACTTTGAAGGTCTCCGCTTCGAGTGTCGTTAAAGATACGGGCGCTGATGGAGATAAGATTTATATGTGCCACATAGGGAGGGGGAGCAAAGGTATACGTGTATTTCTATACATCGAGCTGCTGAAATCGGAAATGGGAAACGAAATTGGTCAAGAGGGTTGCGTGTCAATTATGGATCAATGTGTTGATTATTCATGCGTGGGACGTTGAACGGTATGGTTTGTTCATTTAAGGGCAGTTCATCAAGGCGTTTATGGTGTTGTTTACTCGAAGCTATTTCATTGGAAAAATATATAATAAAGAGTTGACGGGCACTCTTGACGCTTCAAAGCATAAATCAAGTCCAAATTCGGCCGGATGGATTATTAAAAATTCAAGGAGAGAAAAATGAGAACTGCAATTTCAGGGACAGTGACCGAGCTAAGTATAACAGCGAACTTCGTACAGAGTTCTCATTTCTTTCCTTGAATTATCAATCTGGTCGAATGTAGGTTTGATTTATTCTTCAGAGTGTCAAGAATGCCCGTCAACTCTTTATTATTTTTCCATAGTATAAACATTAATTTAGCAAACAATATATAAAAGTTAAAACGTATACCATTGCCAAGTGTGGGTAACTCTAAGAAATTATATCCAGACTGGCATTGAGGAGATTTTTTTATGATTTTTCCTCGTGTTAAACTGCACTATCATGCATAATTTGAGTGTCGGAAAAAAAATCGCAATTGAAAAGATACACACAGTTTTCAAAATGGGTTGACATCCTCACACACCGGAAGTCATATAATATAATGTTGTTAACGACTGTTATTTTATAATATATTTGGAAGAGGCCTCCTTGAGGGGCGAAACGTCGACAATCTTTTATTAAAATAAAAAAAACATTCACTCCACACGTGGCTTTTTAATTGTTTCATCTATTGAAGATACATACACGGAGTGAGAGAAGAAAGAAGAACCATGAAAAGAAACTGTTATTTTAATTGAAAACTAGATAGATGTTGCTATTAAAGAACCTTGAAAAATATACCTTTATGACAAATGAGACACTGGAGGTTACAGTCATGAATCGATATACGACAGCAAGACACAGACTGAACTACTTCAAATGGAATTAACATTGCAATCGAGTTAAAACTGCAGGTACGAAAAAAAATACAAATAGCCTAAAAATAATTAAATTTTTGAGATAAGGGATCGATTTAGAGGCAAGAAATAAACATTTTAATGTTGACAAAATGTAACACGAAACCTTACAGGAAATCACAGTTTTGTCGGCTTGTATTACATGTAACTTATTAACTAACATCATTGCGATTCGAATAAAAAACATTGTCGATGATCAAAAAATATTTAACGATTATTTAACGATTATAATACGAAGCAGCAGTGGAACAAGCTAAAAAGTTCCTCGAAACAGATGCACAACGCTATGTATCTGGGAGATTGTTTATCGTACGCAAAAACAAGAAAGGCCCAAGCTATTCCTTCGAGTAAAACCCGAGGTAAAACCAAAGCAAAGAAGCAAATAATCAGTAATCGTAGAGCTATTTTCTTTTGGCTGTACGGTAAAGATGTTGAGATTTTTTTTACATGCAGGTCAAAACGTCGAGACGCTTTATACACGAAATGGCTGTACATGTTGTAGATGTAATAGTTTTAATTGAAAATCCAGAATATTATGATGAAAAAACTGAAATTTCATTACACGATTCTTACAATATGTACATCAATCAAAAACAATTTAAATTAATCAACAAATGAACCTCATTGTCCTGTATATAATATATATAAGCAAACGCACTCAGGTTACATACACGCAGGAGGACTATGAAGTTAATTTTATGGATTTATTTAAACTGTTTTGGTCAACAGTCCATTTCCCGGGGCCCAAAATAACTGTACTTCCGTAAAAGTCGTTGGTTACTCAAACGAAAACACACACATTTGCAGACGATTCTCTCCTTTCCCTCGCAGCGTACTCGATTAGAGTGCCACTGTACAAAAGAAACATAATATACAAACGAGAGCTCTTCCATCAATTCCCCAAAGACACGCATCATATATCTCCAAATCACTCTCTCTGGCGAAACTCCGTCTACATACAGTCAGCCGGCCGGCCAACCAAGTTAGCCAGTTATACACGTATATATATATAGGTACAACACCCACCAGCACGCAGTAGAGCGTCGTCGGACTAACGACCTATCCCAGATTTATTTTTAGCCGCTCCTTCTCGCATACCTACGCACAACTCCCGGGAGTATGGAGCAGTAGTCGTTGCATGTGGCGACGGCAAGGTGCTCGACGTGACAAAAATCCCGTCGTGCGGTCAACAGAGAGATTGAAATCCTCCAAGTGCACGCACCTATATGTGCTGCTGTGGGCAGAAGAAGAAAGACAAAGAGAGAGAGAGCGTTCGGTTTTTGGAGACTTGTCTCTGCCATTTTTGTCAATCAGACTCGCGTTTGTAAGCACAATAGACACATGTACGGATGTAGAGATACAGTGGATGGAACAGTTTAAGCTCTATACCACATGCGTGGCTATAGGGCACACACGCGCGCAGTTATTTAATTTGATGTCCCCGACCGGCTGCTGCTTATGGGCTCTGCCCCAGTGCGGTCGATTTCTTTAAACTTCAATCCCCCCCCCCTCCTCCTGTTTTCCATTCAACCCACAACGCTTGAATGGTCGGGGAATTTAATTACCCGCGTCTGGAGCTGCACCAAACGGTGGAGAAAGAGAAACAGTTGTGACCCATGGGACGATTGCACTCTGTAAACATGTATGGACCCTTTGGCCAATAGGCGAATGTCACTGATCGTCATCGCGACAACGACCACCACCACCGCGAGGAGGATATTAGAGGAGAGAAACGTCGATGATGGAAAATGTTTTTTTATTATTGTTTCCTGCTCTTTGTGCTGCACGGCAGGGCTCAATGGCCCAATTGACAATTGCATGGAAGGCTGCTCGCTTGGACAAATGTTGACGCTGCCCTCGAATTTTCGCGCCTCTCGCTCGCTCGCTTTTTATTTTGACGTACGTACGATGATTTTTCTTTAATCCCTTTCGAGACAGCCCATCGATATTAATTGCCAGGACAGAGAAACAAAAAGACGGATGGAGTCGGTGTAGGTTTTTGCATTTTTCAAATTTTATTTTTCATCCATCTGTTGTCGTTTATTTTTTTTTACACATTGTTTTGAATACTCCAACTTTTTGTTCCGTTGATACTTTTGACAACGGTTTTATGGTTAATCGCCCGGTGAAAGCTTTTCAATTTGAATTTACTGTCTTGCATAAGTATAGTTTATCTTGACAGTATTGCAAAATTTGGAGCTAATTCTCACGGAATGTACCGTTAACTATAAAAGTGGATGTTTTTTCCTCTTTTTCTGAAACTAGTACTATAGCAAAGCTCAATCGCGTCCAAGTACATAAAAACGATGGATGGTGGATCTGAAGTAAACTATCACCACCGTCATCAAGACAAATGGAAGTATAATGACTTGAAAAAAAGGCCCTCGTGCCTAATTGTATTCTTATTTATTATACACGAGGGATCGATTGTAACTCAGTCTCGAACTTAGTTGGTTGGAAGCTAATCTGAGGTAAGGCTGATTCTCGGTAAGGTCAACTATTCGAAAAATGAATTCATGTAGGATTTGTTTTCGAGTCTCGGGGAAGGGCAATAAGAAAAAATCTAGTCTTCTCCTGCACAGTCCACACACAAAACCAAGGTAGACTCTGGCGGTGCTGATTACACTAATGTCGACCAATGTGGCGTCAAAAATCTCACTTGATAAAGTGAGAAAGATATGTCAATTCCCCCCTCCCTTATTTGGGAAAAGAGCAGGAGTGTATGGCACTTATGTGATTTCATATTAATTAATTATAATGCCATCTTGGCCTCGTCTTTGCCTGAAGTACTGTCAGCACCACCAAGTCACGTTTTGTGCAAACAACTCTTATCGTGAATCAGTGAAATTCGAGGTAAACAGTAGATGATATATAATATATTTAGTGCAGTATCATACGCAAAATGTGGGACAGGAAGAGCTGATCGACATCGAAACTATATGACATCAATGTAGTAAAAGGAACTTACAATTATATATTTCCTGACAGAGACACACAATATGAAAAAAAAGAGATAACAATACACGATACTTAGTTACACAGAGTATAAGTTTCCGAGAAAAAACCGATATTGTCTCTTCGGTGGCGCAGTGTCACAACTCTATATAGGGAGGCACAACAGCGGCAGCAGCATCATTGACACTCTATACTGTACATTTTTTTTTTTTTTACGTAACGACACGTTTGCGCAACAACAACGTCCGCTCGTCCTTCGACTACTTACTTTTTTCAATTGTAAACCGCACGCGCGACAAAACCAGAGGAGGGAAGAAATTCACCGAAACTAATTATTTTTCTCCATTTGCGCAAACACGCGCGCACGTGCGCTTTTCTTCGGGCGTAGAGGAAAAAAAAAAACAAAAAAAACAAGAAAAAAAAAAAACCGAAAAGCCTAGCGATCGAAGAAGGAAGAAGAGAAGCCGGAGCCTTAGAGCACCGTTACGTATAGGGTACAGGCATCGGACGCAGAGGGAGAGGAGGAAGGAAGGAGAACACAATAGGAAGAAAAGCAGAGAGGAACAGACGGAAAAATGCAAATGCCCCGCGGAACCGCGGAGAGACCGGGAGAGGGAAAAAAAAGGATAGTTTTCAAAGGGGGGGGAGAAAGGATATAGAATTCCAATCGTAGAGCGAGCGGGCAAATATAACATATACATCCACTTGCATACCAACGATATATATATTATATACACGCGAAAAAGGTGTGGGTTTCGAAAAAAGAGCGACCGTAGAAACGGAGCCTCTGCAAGACCGCGCGCTATACGGCGAGAGTAGATATTTATATTATATATACATTAAAATTAGAATATCAAACGGAAAAGCTCTACATATTATATATTATACACACTAGTGGTAGTCGGCAACGTGTTTCTCCGTCTCTCGTGTTATTTTTTTTATTTTCTCGCGCTCAGCTTTCAAACACGCGTTAGCACGTATATAATACGCGTAATCGTTCGTTCGGCTCCGTACAGGTATATATACATGTAAAAATATTTATTAAAATACTTTGCATTTCGCACGCGGGAGAGACAGATATATAATATACACACCTACGTCGTGTTGTTATTTTTATAAACCCCGTGAAACAGGCGCTCGGATTTAATATTATTTCGCAATCGGCTATCTCCCCCCGTGTATACATTCTACAGTTATCAATCTGCCTACCGGAAAATTGTTGTAAAAAAAAAAAAAGTAATTGCACACGGGTGAGCGCAGGTAAGTATACGTGTACTTCCGTAAACGCTGAAAAAAAAAATAGAGGAAGAGAAAAAAAGGGGGAAAACAAAAAAAAAAACCCAGCGGGCCAAACAATCCGACCGCGGGTGTAGAGAGTACACACACAAACTGGCAAAAGAGAGAGAGCGCGCGACACCTCGACAGCGAAACGCGGGAAGAAATTGCTCGGACTCTTTTTTTTTTTTTTTCTGCCTGCCCCAGCCTCCATGGCAGCATACTAGTCTCGTTTTTTCCGCGTCGCCCAAAGGATTTGCCAAAGAGACGAGCCACCACGCAGTACTTACACGCAGGAGGAGAAGAGCGGGAGGGTAGTCCGGATGCAATTTCCCGGGGCTCGACGAAACGAAGGCGAGAGAAAAGCCGGGGTGGGGGTGGGGGGGAGGGGATACACAAAAGCAGCATCAAGGACGAAAACCGGCAAAAACTCGCGGTCGCGCGCCAGAGATCGTTACACACGCGGGGAGAAGGGGGTACAAACATACGGTACCGTGATAATAATACTCCACGTGGGATTCGCCGAGTTGGTGTACAAAAGTACTGTACCTATAGATAAGGAGAGGGAGGGGATCGTCGCGTTCTTGGCATTTCATGCGGAATACGAGAGTACAGTCTAGCGGCGTTTGCCTGTCTGGCAGGAGCTAGGCAGAGGAGCAGGAGGAGGAGGAGGATGCTGGGATCATACCGGTTGTGCGTACATATATATATATACATACCACCTATACGTGTCGGTATGTGCGCTATGTAATACGTGTATATAGCTTGATCGAGAGAAGAAGCGGAGAGAAAGCAAAAAGGAGCAAAGGCCAATGAATGGATGGAGGAGGAGGCAAATAAAATAAATACATTATGCGCTACATATAGCGTGTTTGTGTGTGTGCAAAGAGCAGCCAAGACTCATTCGTATGTATAATTGGAGGGAAGAATAACAATAGCTGCTCCTACGGCTGCTGGGATTCAATTGCTGTTTATTCGGCATTGTCGTCGCTGATGGCTCGTGTGCCGCTGCTGATGCGTATGATCGTTAATAGAACCGGGCCAAATAAACAATGAAGAGAGTAGGTACATGTGTATGTAGAAGAGAAAAAAAAAAGAAAGGAAAATAAACGCAAAGAGGAGCAGACGGACGGGTGGACAAGCGGATGGTTGTTCGTTTGGGCGAGATTGAAAGGGAGGCTGGGGGGGGGGGCTTTTTTAAAAAAAAGTGCAGCAGCCTCAGTCTGTCTATTATATTATATCCGAGTGTGTATTATCATCAGGACCGACCGTCGGGAGGGGTTTTAACGGCTCGCGCTTATTCAAGAGGATCCCGCGATGTATGCTGATGGTGACTCTCCCCTCCCTGAATAAAGAGAATAAGCAAATTATTTTATTATACAATAAGTCGCTCGGAGAGTGTGTTGTTGGCGGTTTTTTTTTTTTTTTTCTCTACGATGAATGGAAAAAAATTATATGATACCGTACAGTGTAAGCATGTGCGAGACCGAGAAATGCAACGAGACTTTAAAGTCCCGGAAAAATTTCGAGACCTTTGGGGAGTCTCGGTGGTCTCTGGAGGAAGGTTTTTGAGATTTTCGAGTTTCTTCAGTGATTAGCGGAAAGCTTGGACTATGGCCACAACAGGTAAATGTCTACCGTCTCGGAGGAGGTATCGCACAAGCCTACTACAATGAAATGTGCCCAAACATTTATACTCAGAGATAAAATTCGTTTGGGTTTTTTCTTTAAATTCCGCGTACCGGAGTTATTCAAAGTTTTCGTTCAACTTTCTTTTTTTTTTTTTTTTTTTTTGTCCACGGGCAAACGCACGCGTGACAAAAAAGAACCTGCAACCTTTCCTCTGTAATATACCACTTACAACACTGCACCAGGGCGTGTAACGTAAAATACCTATATACGCAAAAGCCCCAGACTCCTCGGGTAAAAAAAAGCGGTTCCCCTTGCTGCTGCTCTTACGGCGCGCTCTCATATTCATACATCACTCAAACTGCACATTTTATACACAACATACTGCATATGCGCACGTAGTAGCAACGCTGTATACGCGCAGTTACACACCAAAGTGAAAAATAACAAAAAACAAAATCGGCAATAACTCGCTCACTCGTCCGTCGATTTTTTCAGAGAGGCTTTACAGACGCGCGCGATCATCACCATCACTACACGCGGGAGCAAATTTCGCCCGATCGGATTATTTATTGCCGGTTGTGTGTGTGGGGGGAGACGTGCAAAAATGACGCGTATAACATGTACGCACACGTCGCGAGAGCATAGTCGGTAATTCAATTGAGGATATGGGAGAATCGCGGGGCTGTAGGACGTGCCGTCCACGTGCACGCCGATGATGGAGGAAAGAGAAAAACACAACACCTTGACAAATTACACGCGAAAACGTCCGATAATTTCTTTCCGGCGAAGGTTGCCGGTGTAGGTATATACATATATAACGCTAGTCAAGAGCCGACGCGGCAGCATTTCTCTCTCGCGCGAGCGGGATATTATTCCGCCTCCCGAAGGAGAAGACGAAGGGAAAAGAGGGAAGAAAAAAAAAGGGGCAAGACCGAGGCCGAAGAGGCGCGCGTGGAATCGCCAAACGGGCGAGAACTGGTGGTACACGCGCGAGAAAAAAAAAAGAAAAGAAAAAACAGAAAAAAAGCAATATAGGAGCGGGAGCGAAGGCGTCGAAGATGATCTTTCTCGCGGAGAGCGCATACGAGTAGAGAGAGAGGAGATAAACAAAAGACACCCGGGGGACGGAGGACTGTTCGTGTCTTTCGTCCGGCAGCACACCATGAAGCTATACTTCGGAGGAGAGAGAGAGAGAGAGAAAGGGGACTCCTTTTACACACGCTTGGGACTCTTATATACAATGGCCCTTTCTTTTACCACTGATGTCTTCTTGTATAGTGTGTGTACTTATATACACACACCGTGAGCAACTTCGTGTGCCTGCATTTTTATGATTTTCATGATCCTGACGCTGTAGCACAATGTAATAATTATATTGCTACGGTAACGGACGATTCGGCGCTAAGGTGCGACGACGATGCGTGCCTCGGTGAAAAGGAGTTTGGTTTTCGGGGCCCATATTTTTTTTACCTCTATACACACGTTAAAATACACCTGTGCGTGGTTGGCCTCACCACATCGTTGTTGTTCAAAGCGATATTTCTTTTTCTCTAGTGGGCGGGCGTAAATGATTTACAAATAAAGCCTTACGCGGTAGCAAGGTTTTTTTTTTTCTGTTGTGGGAGGGTTTCTTGGTATACGTGCCGTTTTTCCGATTCGAGGTCTTTTTGGATTCGGAGTACCTGGAAAAAAAAGGGAGAATCCGCGGGCGGTCAGTACAAGTCCGATCTGAACTGTCGCTCGCACGGGAATTTGAAGGAAACACGGTTGGGATCCAAAAATTGATTGTACCGATCCCAATGCTATCGCGAAATCCTCCGAAAATAATAATCTCACACGAGTGCTCAGAGTCACGTACTTACTCCGGAGAGGGGGAGAAACGACGAAAAAAGTACGCGTCGGCCGGTCGGTGTTGAAAATAAAACCTACGCTTGGGAAACGTTTAAGGTTTTAATCACCCGCGCAGGGTCTTATCGGTGTACGTATACGATTGTTTCCTACGGGTGGAAAAATTAAATTCCAATCAAGCCGATGAATCATTTACTTGTAATTTTCTTCGACAAGCTGCAAACAACTCCCTCTTTCGAGTGTATTATGCAAGTTCGCGAGAGACGTCAATTTTTTTTTTTTTTTTTTTTTCATCAAAGAGAGAAGTCTTACTTCACACCTTGCTCCTACATGTACTATGACAAGCGTGCAAACATTCATCATGCGTAGCTATGGGAACATTATTTTACATCCAAGGAAAACGTGTCAAGTTTGCGAAAAATGCCTAGCTACCTACTACTTACCGTGGGCAAACCAACCGACTGAACCGATTTTTACTACTGCAACTCCACAGCAGAAAAAAAAAAAAAACAAACAAACAACGATCGGTAATTGATCAGTATTAAAGAGCGTTTCATTTATTTTCTCCTTTTCCATCGAGGACAAGTTGGGGCAACAAACTACCCAATCGCATGCCAGTGGAAAACAAATCATAATTAACCAGAGCAGTCGCTGTAGCGTGTGCACTTACTTAGTTCGAGCTGCCGAGAGAGCGGGCTCATTAATAATTTATGGTTTTACGTCTTTCCCGTGGAAACGCCGGCTCGCTACAGGGGGGTAGTAGGTAACCGACATGTTGCGGACCCGGTTGTTTAAAAAAAAACAAAACAAACCGTCGCGTACATCCTTCCAGGTCTCTTACCGATTTTTGTCACAAAAAAAAATCAGAGAATAATGGTTTCGCCTTTATATACGAACGAGATCTTGGACACAACAAATGAGGAGGCAAAACAAGCACCCCAAGAACATCTAATTAAACATTGTATTTATATTAGCTTGCGTAATAAAAACAAAAAGTAAATGAAGTCTTACCAGAGCGCACGAGTGTCAGCAGCAGAAGGCAGCATAATACCAGCAGACGCGAACCACTACAACTTCTGCTCCTCGTCCCCGTCGTCGTCGGCTCCATTTGAAAATATAGCCGCGGCGCTACCCCGTCGTCGTCGCCGTTACTTCCGGGGCTAATGGCTCCGATGACCAAAACAACCGTGTACCTTCTTTTTTACGGAAGAGTCTTGTTGACTGTATATTCCATGTACAACGCTCGCTCCATTCACCGCCTCCTCGTTTTTTAAATCCTACACTCTGAGCGTATAGTGTATATAATATACTCTCGCAACAGCAGCTTCCTTTGTGTGCTTATGTACCATGCACGGATGCATGCATGGTGCATAGGGTGTATGCGTGGAGAGGCAAGGACATGGGGGGATATGGTTATGGTGTTGTATATCCTCTCGCGCGCACACTAAAGCTGAAGAAGAGGAGGAAGAGAGGAGAGCAGGAGACCCCGTATGTATACACACTATATATACGTGAATTCTTCAGTGTTGTTCTTCTCACACTCCGTTGGACACTTGTAGGTGTACCACCTTTCTGTACCAGACCAGCTCGGTCTTTCAGGAGTCCAAAGGATCGTCGAGGGTACACAGCGGCGTCGTTTGCGTTGCCGCTAACCGTACACTAGCGGCTTGCTGCACCGCGAACAACGTCATTTTTTTTTTTTTTTTTCTCTTCAAGTACACATAAGTAATGTATCCTGGAGCACAAATATGTGAGTACCTATATCACTCGCTCGCGCGCTCGTGGGATGTATTCGTGCAAGTATACTTATTTGCCCCGCGTCTCTTCCCTATCTCATCTCGGGAGAGCGAGAACACACTTCGCGATTCGCACCGAATCAGAAGAAGTATGTTATATCTTATGTATGTACACACCCACACTAACGCGCACAAAAAAGCACAGAGCAGTCACAGCACCGCAGACGTATAAAGGTATAGATATATACCTGTTGTGTATATGTTTCCTTAGGTATGTCCACACGCACTAGGACAACGACTCCGAGGAGGAAAGTATAACATGGCTTGCTGCTCGTATAGTGTCTGCTTCGGTGTTTTTGCAATTAACGATGCTCTGGCTGCAAGACACCTATATGTGTACAAAATCTCACACACTCTTCTCTCAAACTTGAGAACCGCGGACTGGCTCTCTTTTTCTCTCGTTCCCCCAATGGTGGTACTTATTCGTTCTCTTTCTTTTGCGCCTATATACAAACTCGGTCACGTCCGCCTCCGCATTATATTGTCCCGAGAGTGTGTCCGCGACTACATCGCCTGAACGCCAAGTGTGTACTGTACACACTGGATACCCGTTCGACCCGCTCGCCGTATGTTATAGATGATGGTCTACACTCCGAAGAGAGAGGAGAGAGGCTGGGGGAGAACACACTCTCCGCCACGCGAGAAAGTTGCGCTTTGCACTGTAGCTACCCGCCTCCGTTACGGCCTTCGGTACCCCTACGCGGTATGCATGCTGTATACACGGATGGATGTATACAGGTATACTCAGTAAATTTGACACTCGACGCTCTTTTACGGACGCGAGGCGCCATCTTGTCACGTCCGTGCTCATCAGTTTGTCGAGCTTGCAAACTCTGGTGTTTGAATAAAGCGCGCAGCTTTATTCCCCCTGCCTTGGTTTTCCGTACCTCTGCTGCCATCTTGTGGATGCTCTAGTAACTATAAGGATTTTTTCTTTTTCTTTTTCTTTTTTTTTTTTTTTTTTTTTTTTTTTTTTTTTTTTTTTTTTTTTTNTTTTTTTTTTTTTTTTTTTTTTTTTTTTTTTTTTTTTTTTTTTTTTTTTTTTTTTTTATACCAAAATTAGCTTATAAAAGTAGATGATGGATATTCCCTTACATAGATTACGTCAAGATTTTGCAAATTTTTATTAAAACTTATTTTATTTTTTAGAAAAGCCTACGCACTTATTCCGAACGTATTTTATCCAGAGACGAGTTAAATCAGTATCAGGGACGGTGCATGGTCCTGCTGTCAAACTTTTTTTTGTCACAGATTTTTTGGGTAAGAATTCATCACTAATTGTTTTTAATTTATGATAAATATAATTAATTTAAACGATCTCAAAAAGTTTGCTGCCTACCTTACCGATGCTCGATATGTTACCATAACGGGCACACTGTACAATCGACAGAGTGTATAATTCGTTGAGCGCGAAGTACGAAATCCACCAATAAAAAAGGTTGTATCGATCGAATTAGCCAATGTTTAAATCGCTTGCTCAACGAAACAAACTCCGTCGTTGGGGGTCACCCGTCACACTCACGGAATTTTCTGTCTGCTACACCACCACAACATTCTAAATCAGGCACATCATTCCATACACCACCACGTTTGTTCTGTGTTATGTTTGTGTATACCTACTTACATATACATCGGCTACATAAAATTTTCCATTGATGAACTCTCTGATCTCTGAAAGAGGGAAAGGAAAGAAGGGAGAAGTGGAGAACACATCATCATCGTCTCGGACAGAGTAATGCAGTTAAACAGCAACTTATCAGGTATTGAGTGTGAGCCTGAGCTATACATGGCTTTTAGTGTGCAGCTCGTGTGAAAATCGTGTGAAATTGTAAAATTGACGGTGAAACCACGCAGACGCGGGACGCAACTGACGCCAACTGACGCAATTGTCTTAATAATTGTGTATCATATACACATACGTCACACATCATATCATAAACTATTGAAGCGGAGCAGACCGTCGGAAACAAACCAGCGACAGACTCTGGCGTGTCGCGCGTGCAGTGCAGTGTACACCTTTTACCAAGAAGGAGAGTAATTTCGTTTCGAGTGTGGAAACATCCTCGTGACAGTCGTTACAGCTTACGGAGGAGAGAGAGTTGTACACAGTAGACCTCCAACATATATGTACACCCTCTCATAACATCAGCTGTGCATCTGTGAGCGTGCCATTGGAATCGTCGACCTTCTGCATGGAATTGCATTGCCGTGGAACTTAGTTCGTACTTGACTGCACACACAACACCTCTCTTGGGTGTCTGCCCCCCAGAGACAACGCAACACGGACGTAAATAAAAAGAAAAAAAAAAAACAAACAGTGTCACGAGTAATCTGCAGTCTGCTCTGACTCGAGAGACTCGAGTTTCATTATCGCCCTGGTACTCCAGTAGTAGCTGCAATCATGGTCCAACAGTACCAGTCACCCGTCCGGGTCTACAAGTACCCCTTTGCCCTCGTCATGATGGTACGTTACAATATTATTCCTCATTAGATGTAATAGATGTCACCTGCTGCTTTTTTTCTAAAGTCTTTAGAACCCGAAATTCTGGTACAATGACATGATGTACTTTTCACACCCATGACCAACACCCAGACATACATTTTTAACTTCTTAAACTTCTTTCCATGCGGTTAATTATTTTTTGTTCTTTCTCGACCCAGTGAGTACTTCTGCTGTCTGTCTGGTATATGGCTTTGTCTACTGTATATGGACCGTTTCGAAATTATACGCGTTTGCTTGTTCGCTGACTAGCTTTTTTCTTCCTCTTTACTACAGCCCACGAAGACCCAATAAAGTTTCTCTGTTTTATTTTCCTCCAACATATTTAAGGAGGGACTGACAATCGCGCCCACCACCCGCCACCCTATGTGCAGACAGGCTCATCAATTACAGGCGTATACATTATAATATCGACTTGTGAAAGTGATGATTGAAAATGCTGTATAAAAATCTACGCGCCTCATTATGCACGCAAATTCAATTCTGACGTTACTCTATGATTTTTTCTTTGAAAAAAAAAAAAAACGAGTGCACGCACGAACTACTTGCACCTTTGTGTGTCATCTCAATAATTTATCATGAATGAGGGGCATTGGAGCTCTATAGAAACTTTTTTTATATTTATGATGTTGAGCTATAGACAGACACTACTTTTTTTTTTTTTTTCTCTCTGTCTCGTTCCGTGAAAGGAGACTTAAAGGATAAAAATTACACATTCGCCCAAGCCTATAAGTCAATTAAGGTGGTATGTTTCTTTTTGTGCTAACACTACATGACTCGTAGCACTCATAACTTGTTCTCTTAATTCTCTCTTTCAATTTTTTTTTTCTCCTCGTGCTAATGTGTACCTCTCTTCTCTGAGGTCAACTTTCCCTTTCATTACATTCCAGTTCAGATTGTCGTACTTAATTCAATCATGATCAAGAGAACGAGATTATTGGGCTTTTCATGCATGCCAGATATATTATTTTCTTTATTTAGTGCTCTTGGACGTCGTTAGTATCCATTCATGAGATGATCTCTATTTGTTCTAAAATAACAAAAAATAAACCGTACAAAACAGAAACAAAAGTTTTCTTTTTCTTTTTGTACTCTACAGACATAAATGTACATATAATTGCAGCCCCGTCTCGTCACATTCCATTTTACCATATCATAAATTTAGCAATGATTCATGTTGTCCAAAATACGATTTCTTTATGAAATAATAGTGCATATGTTTTGTGTAGCACAAATTGCGATTTATATATGTGTACATTATCGAATCAAACTATAATTTTTAATTCGAGGCATTCCCTCGTATGAAGTATCAATTAAAGGCAATGACTTTAAATTGTCTCTCCTTTCTTCATCCAGTTGAATCTGCATAAAAGTGGATCGTCGTAATATGAAACCAAAGCACGAAAATATTTAGAATTTTTACTTGCTACATTGTGAAATACCGCAACTCGTGTTTTTGTTGCCAAAAACTTGATGGTAGATAAAATTATACTTCTCGTGTTGTATATGTATATTTACATGAATACATGTATGAAGAAGCGACTTAATCAATGGAGTCGTTATTATCGGCCTGTTTGAATTATTGATAAATCCGTGTAATGAGTCGACATTGAGTTGTTGTGGCTATGCTGGGTTAATGATTATCACCGTCATTATAGCTCACTTGTAAAAATGTAAAGTAGTACATACACAGTGACCTTGAAGTGCTATAGCTCTTACATATAAAAAGATCAAAGAATTTCAATGCTACGCAAGTCGAAACGAAAAGAAAACAAGTATTTTTATTTTATCATGTTTTTGCTTACAATTATTTTTCGAAACAAAGAAATTTAGTCTTGTGTGGTTATTATTACTAAAAAGTAATGATGAAAATTTTCAAGTATCTTATTGTCAATATCACGTTTAAAGATAATTGAGGTAGGAAAATTTTTTTCATTTACAGTTTTTCAACATTATTTTTTAAAATAATTTACTAAAGTAATTTTATTTAAACTTCTAAAGGTAAAACCTGTCTAAATGTTTTTTTGCGTTCTGGACTCAACATCAGATGAACTTGAATTAATAAACAATTAAAAATTCATGCGCACGTAATTTTTTGTGTTTTTATAGGCGTATGAACGAAGATTTCCAACTTGTCCGCAAATTCCAGTTTTCCTAGGATGTGATGTAATAAAAGACGAAGAGAGTGAAGATGGAGCCATAAGAACAACAGAGAGGAGGTGTAAATTAAACGTAGATGCTCCTTACATTTTAAAAAAGGTACTTTATACGTTTGTCAAATAATATTGCCACTCTGTCTGGCAGATAAATTTAATAATTCAGGTGTATAGTGTGTTAGGGGCAAAAAATATTGATTAACAAATTTTCCATTCAACAGATAATAGGCGTGGATTACGTATTCTTTATACAAAAAAATGTCCTCGACCGTCGTAATAGCGTTTTAGAAATTGAAGCGTGGAACGAAAGTTTTTCCAGTAGGGTCACAGTTCTGGAAAAGTGTAAATATTTTGTGAGTACGCCTCCTTCAATAATAAAGCAGCTTTATCGATTGTACACAAGTTATACTAATAATTATACATAATTGCAGGTTCACCCCGAAAATTCTGAATGGACTTGCTTCGAGCAAGCAGCCACTTTGGATATCAAAAATTTCTTTGGATTTGAAAATTCAATGGAAAAGTTAGCCATGAAACAGTATGCGCAGAATATTGCCAAAGTACGTTTTATTAGCCTAGTAGCACCTAGTTTGGATATTTTTTAAGCTCCTGTTCAATGTGAATATCACATAATTCATATTTTTCAGGGAAAAGAAATTATTGATTTTTTCGTTAGTCAATTAAATGAAGAGGGTATCACACATGTCGAGCCATGGAAAGACCCGCTAGAGAATACCAAAGTTGTGGAAAAAGCGTAATTATTTTTTTTACCCATAGTAATTCGATAAAAAACGCCGCATGGTGATCATGTGACTTTTGAAAAGCCCAAAATTACGTATTCTTTTAATTATTACAGAGCTTCTCCCATAGAAGAAAAAAAAGAAGCAGCGAAATTTAACGAAAGAAATTCCATAGAAGGCAAACTCCCTAGTAATCGAGGTAATTCATTCATGTCTCCGTAATTATGTGACATTAATGTAGACAAGTAATTAAAATACCATTATGATTAAAGAAGTGCAGTTGTCTTCGGATTACATCGAGCGTTTTTTGGGGAAACTCGACATGATGCAAGAAAGCAAATTAGTACAATTAAGACACAGCATCGAAGACCTGAGAGGTAGCTCTGTGCCTCCAGACACAACGCTACTCCGTTTTCTGCGCGCAAGAGAATTTTCCGTGGACAAGGCCAGAGAAATGTTGACCCAATCACTTCACTGGAGGAAAAAGCATCAAATAGACAAACTTCTCGAAGAGTACGAGGCTCCGCAGGTTGTTAAAGATTACTTCCCGGGTGGCTGGCATCACTTTGATAAAGAGGGAAGGCCGCTTTATGTTTTAAGATTAGGACAAATGGACGTTAAGGGTTTACTCAAGTCTATCGGAGAAGACGAATTGTTGTTATTGGTATTTGTCATTCAAATATACTCAAGTGTTGATTTTTACATCGTTGAAAATGACAATGTTTGTTTTTAATCACAGGCACTACACATTTGCGAAGAAGGACTTTCCTTGATGGATGAAGCTACAAATGTTTGGGGTCGCCCTGTCTCCCAGTGGACATTATTGATTGATTTAGAAGGATTAAATATGCGTCACCTGTGGAGACCTGGTATTAAGGCTCTCCTTCGTATTATTGAAATTGTTGAATGTAATTATCCCGAGACTATGGGACGCGTTTTAATATTAAGAGCACCAAGATGCTTCCCGATTCTGTGGACACTAATCAGTACTTTTATCCGTAAGTATTTTTTTTCCATGTTTTAAATGATATTAAAACAAGACATATATATAAATATTTATATGCTCAACAGATGAAAACACGAGAAATAAATTCATTTTCTATTGTGGAACTGATTACCAAGAACCGGGAGTAGGTGGCCTTACCGATTACGTCGATCCTGAATATATACCAGAGTTCTTGGGCGGTTCTTCAGAGGTATAAATCTTAATTCTAATAAAACATATTCTGTGGTTTTATTTTTTTTTTATTTTTATGCGTGACGTTTCTTAGAGCTATTGCATAATAGAGATTCTTAGAACAATCCTTATCTATGAAATTACATATGATTAAGCTGTCATGCGTTTACACATCAGATTATTATTTTTCTTCACTTTTTCAATAAACAGGAAGGTTTGTGCGAAGTGTGTTATACCATACCTCGACGATTTTACATTTTTGATTCATCCAATGACGTAAGATAAATGTCGAAAAAAAGTTTCCACTTTCAAAATTCACGTTTTATCAGAACACACAATCATTTATTAGACTCTTGTCTAATGAATATGCATTTTTGCACTGTTTTCCAGCACTTGTTGAACCGATGTGTTTAAAATTGCAAAACACTTATGACGCATCGAACAAATTGACTTTTTAAATGTATATGCAAATCATAAACCAGTGTCGTGGAAAATTCAGTGTGCTAATGTGAACGTCTTACGCATTTTTTTTCTTTCAGTGTTTTACAACATGAAATTTTTTATTTTTTAGCAACTTATACTTGCAACTTTTATCCATTTTCAATTATATAATGAGCAAACAAGTTTATAACAATTTATGTCTAGATGTTCGTACATACACAAATAAAAAATTCAAAATTAATGTTTTCGACAAAGTTTCGTAAGAATATTACTCTCTTTACCCTCTTCAACGAAAATAATAATGTTAAATTCCAAAGACGTGCATAGCTTAGAGATAAGTTTCACCCAAATTCACGAGATTCTAAAATAATCCTGGTGCAGTTTCAATAAATCCACGTACCCTAATATGTTGTAATAAAAATGTATATATAACGCAAATGTGAATGTTTCTAGACTTATATCGTGGAAGGAGGAATCGTGCCAAAAAATCTATACAAGGTTGATCTTGAGGGTCCGTCTACCGAGCACGAGCACAGTTTATATCATTCCGTAAGCTTGAGCCGAGGTCAAGTTCACAACGTCGCCATACATTGCGACGATCCCGGCGCAGTTCTTACCTGGGACTTTGATGTTATGCGCCACAAAGTCATATTTAATGTCCTGTATAAAGAGAAGTCCGCTGAATCTAATGGATTGAGTACGCTTTTTATGGATAGTAATATTTGGTGCACATTGTGCATATTTAAATTAATGGTCGGATTTTTTACGAGCTGTTTTAAAATTTCAGCTGTACCAGAGACAACTACGGTTCTTGAGCAGGATGTTACCGGTAGCAAAGAATGGAAAGAGGGCGTTGATTGTACCAAGGTCGAGCCAAGTATCGTGTGTCACGACGGCGAGAGTATTCAGGTACATGTCAAAGCATTAATTTTTCACCCAATGAATTTGGGCAGTCTTTACTAATGGTAATACATTATTTGCAGGGAACTCATATAATGCAAGACGCAGGTGTTTATATTCTACAGTGGCAGAATTCGGAAGAGCAAGAATTCCTTTCGTCAATTAGTTCACACAAAGCCCAGCTGATGTATTTCTATGAAACCTTACCCTCAGCTAATTACAAGTAATTGAGTGTTTCCGTATTATTTCAACGTGCACTTCAATCACATTAAGATTTGTCAATCCTTATTTGTATTTTACAGAGGTTCTATGATGAGTCTGCAGTCGGCAGTAAGCGGACGATCGGTAGCAAGTTCCTCTTTGTCTAGATGAGAAGTAAATGCGAGTACGAGCAAAATCGAGCCTGGGGACAAGACGTAATCCAACGCAAACGACTCTGGCGATGTTTCAAAGCGTTCGACGTTTGTCTTATGTGAAATTTTTTACCAGGTCTGCTCGCTACAATTTTAGGTATCTGTTCTATGATAGAAAAGAAAAGTCCAATGGATAAGCTAAAAAATAATTAAAACGAAGCTCCAAGCAAAGCCCAATGAACAACGGTTGACTCGCTGTTATAGAAAATACAATCGTTGACAAATCTGTTAGAATGTAATGTTGTTGCCTTAAAAATTATTTTGGTACAATCTTGCGTAAATCGCATATTATCACGTTTACGTAGTTTTCCAGTTTTCACGGCAACTTTAGTAAATGAAAAAATATTTTATCTTAAGAAAATTACTTTATACTGAAATCCTTTCATTCATCATGAACTTTAGTTTATCTATAAATGTGCAATATTTCTTCATTGCAGATAAAACATAAAATCACTTTTTTACACAAATAACTGAATTGATATTTGTATTTTAATATTATAATCAAATTTATCGCTTATGAAAAATCTATAAGTTATTTCTTTGCGGAATCTTCATACATAGTTTTTGTTGTAAGAAATATACTCTTGAAATTTCTATGATTCTCTAATGATTGAATTTAATTATGATAAAAAAATGCATAAATTTCTTTTTTCTTTAAGTTTAAAACATGTACAATCAATATTACGAAGATAACGAAGTAATTGCCAATCATAGTATAATCTCAATATCGATTTTTAAAGTAACTGATTAATTGTTTATAAATATTTATATACATATGTAGTTTTATTTACACATATGTTACTTTTGCAAGTAACAGAATCTCTTAGATTGCATAAAAAATTTAGTAGAGTAAAACTTAATCTGATCTAAGCGTTAAATCCTACGATTTAGATGTAAATTACTAATCATGATTGATTGTTTTTCATCAATCTAATGTTGAGCATGATAAGCGATTTTTAGTACAGCTTTTTAGTGCAACAGGAAGTTATAAGTGAAACTTATTTTTTTAATCAAATCTATATTATTGTTGAGATGAGATTGAGTTGGTGAAAATTATTTTTATCTAAAACATAAGTACACGCGAATGTGAAATAAAAAATTTTTTGATACACACAATACTAGAATAAACAAACGAAATCTAGCCAAGTTGTTGATACTCAAATTTAAACAAGTGATTTTAATAGAAGTCCATACTAAAATAAATCAACACTCGATACTACATGACATTCCTATTTAGAACAATACTTGCGATACATCCACGCAGACTGGTTCTATGATTAAAAAATTTTAATACGTATTACAAAAGAAGTGATCGTTTTTTTTTAATACATGACAAAGTAGATTCCTTAAGAGGGAAAAAAGAATCATGGACAGTTATGCACATTCATGTGTAAAGCTACGATTGATGTAAACTTACTTGTAATTAGATATCTTTCCACTAAAATCAATTTCATTTTAGTCAATTGTTTGTCTATGTAATATAATAATCGTAATTAATCTGACATTATACATACATGTACAAAATCAAATTTTTATTGTATATAATATACTTATAAAGTTTTTCCCTCAAACAAATTTGTATGCAAAATATATACATAAATACATATTTTTCATTTCGTGGTAAAGTCCAGATTTTATTTTTTAAACTTGATACACAGTAATGCAAATCCAGGATTTTATTGCACAATCCTAAAGCTAAAGTGGGCCTAAGTTTTAATGCATCATTTGCAGTATTATATTATAAAACACCAAAAGTAAAAATAAATGTAGACAAACTACTGTAGCAGCTAATGAAATTTTGCTAAGCTCGCAATGTAATCCATGTTAACATTGGCATATCGTATTATAGTTGTAGTATAGGATTATTTCTAAGAATACAAATAATGTTGCTGTTCAATTATACGTTTTCTCTATGAAAATTTGACTTCATTAAAGTTTTGATGCACGCTGTTAACTACAGAGCTATGTAGAAAATTAATGTAGCGTTTTCAAATAGTTGTAGGAGTGAAACAATCAAGGGATATTTAAGACATGTAAAGTGTACATAGTGGCAAGAGTGAATTGCAATAACCAATTGTGTAACATTAAACGAATACTTCTTATTAGAAGTGGATTGTTTGAAGTGTGCTGTGAAAAAAATCCTAACAAATTTTAACTTAGAAAGACGTTGTTTGTAATTTTAAGGGTTAAATAAATCAATTGATGGGCAGTTGAATTTAATAGCCGTGAGTTTTTATTTGAGGGTTCTACATAGGTGTTAAATAAAATTTTATCAATTCATAAGTTCTTGTCCTAGTGTTTTTAATTGCATGGCTAATAAATTTAACTGTTCACGGTAATATACATGTTTAAGCTGTTTGTGAAAAAAAGTCTTCACTTGGTAGTACAAGTCAATACATTATGATATGTAATGTGATAAAGAAGATAATTTAAATTGAAATACACATCATTAAAAAAGAAAATCAATCATTTTGTATTTTTTCTTCATTAAAATGTAAAAGTACAGAAAATTTATTCAAGTCCTTCTTCACTAATATATTTCCAAATGAAATTATCCATTGCAGATAATTTACTGTTGTATTTAAAACCAATATATATAATTATACTTCAACTTACTTGGGTTGTTTAGAGGAAGATTACAGCATAAATATCATTCTTAAGATGTAAACGTAAGAATAAAGATACTATCTTCTTTTGAAACCATACTTTTTTCTTTCATAAAATAAGTCTGTTTTTGAACTGCCAAGATTTACAATTTTTGGGCAGCCATCTCTCTGAAATTATAGAGGTAATTAATCACACATTAACTAAAGCATTTTTGAGACATAAAAACATGTAAGTTGAGCCACAAATTACGTCTTTTTCCTGGATAGTGCATTCTTTGCAGTAGTAGGCGTCTGATACACCTGGTCCTCCGCAAATAACACATCTACCCTGATAAGATCCATAGTTGCATTCATCACATATTCTCACTAATGTACATGGTCTGACGTATGAATCGCAGATGACACATTTGCCATCGCACTTTTCACAAAGACGTCCGATAGCTGCAAAAAATATGTATTCAACATTTATATCCATACTTATTTTCAAAAATTAACACGTTTAATAAAAGATTGTTAAGCTCATTACCGGCTTTACAAACTATGATAAACATTCTTGTTACTCACCCACTCCAGGTTGCTTGCGACAGAAAATTAAATCTGGATGATGCTTAGCCATGACAACAGCAGTTTTTATGAATTATTTGAACTTTTTGAAATATTTTATTGATAAATAAAGTGATTTGTTTTGGCTTGAGGTTATAGTTCTCTTTGATTACATGCGCTATTCCTACTAAGTATAGCAGACTACAGCAAATGGGGACAGGGCGAAGTGCTGCACACGTATAGTCCCGCACACACAAATCACGAAATCACTTAAATCACTTTATATGATTTTACAAAATCTGAAAATGAAAATTCTATGATGAAACACTAGAATACTTAACTACCTAATTTTTGAAAAATGATTTCTTATCTATAATTATTGTTTTTATTATATCCTCGATAATTGATAAAATTTAAAATCTCGATCCGAACGTATTGATTGTGTCACTAATCACGAATCGAATCGTTTGACAATCGCACACAACATAACCTCGATATATTTTTATTACTACACAGTCGTCTATTGCAGAATACACACATACGTCAAAGTTATTAACTCAATTGTTAAAACTCTTAGAATTTCCTTGGAAAGAAACACAGCGAATAAAAAATGACTACCGCAGCAAGGCCAACGTTTGATCCAGCCCGGGGTGGCCAGGGCCGCGGTGAAAAAGATCTGAGTGCTATCTCCAAACAGTACAGCAGTCGCGATTTACCATCCCACACCAAACTTAAATACAGGTAATTAACTGTCAAAATCAATTGTTCATCAGTGTTTATTCTTTCCATTGAATTCTTTCACGCCAAGATATAACTTGTGTGTATAAAACTAACGTTCGATGCATTCCAAAGGGAACCTGGCCAGAACACAGTCGATGAGCTGAGAAACCGTGATTTTCGCAAGGAGTTGGAGGAGCGAGAAAAGGCAGCAGCACCTCGCCCCAGTGGTAATCGACAACTGGCGATAGAGCCTGCTCGAGAGGCGGCTGCTCCAAGTGCCAAAAGACAAAAAGTCGATCAAGTGCCTGCTACTAGCTTAGATGCAGATGACCCTCTGGATGAGGATGACTCCGACTCCGAAAGCGACGACGATGATACCGAGGCACTTATGGCTGAGTTGCAGCGCATCAAGAAGGAGCGTGCTGCAGAGCAAGCCAAGAAGGTAACTGTTGTTGTGGGCGTTTGTTTTCATTAGATTACAGCAGTAATGAGACTTTTTTGTTGATTTTTTTTAGGAAATGGAAAAGCGTCAGGAAGAGGAGAGAATCAGAATGGAGAACATCTTGTCGGGGAATCCTCTCTTGAACTATGCCGCACAGAGTGTCAGGACTGATATGAAAGTGCGCAGGAGATGGGATGATGATGTTGTTTTTAAAAATTGTGCCAGATCAGAACCCAAAAAGAAGCACGATGTTTTTATTAATGACTCTTTGAGAAGCGAATTCCACCGGAAATTCATGGAGAAATACGTCAAATAAGTTATTGCTTTGTTAGTTTAGAAATTTATATACATCTACATCAACACCATTAATGAATTATTCATACAGATACATTAAACATCTTGCTGCAATGTCGCTAATCTATACTACTTTTTTGGACTGTTTTACGATTGTACAGCTATTATATGTATTTTTTTCTAATCAGACTCTAAAATCAGTTGTTTATTATTTAAGTACTAGAAGTGGATTGTTTGAAGTGTGCTGTGAAAAAAATCCTAACAAATTTTAACTTAGAAAGACGTTGTTTGTAATTTTAAGGGTTAAATAAATCAATTGATGGGCAGTTGAATTTAATAGCCGTGAGTTTTTATTTGAGGGTTCTACATAGGTGTTAAATAAAATTTTATCAATTCATAAGTTCTTGTCCTAGTGTTTTTAATTGCATGGCTAATAAATTTAACTGTTCACGGTAATATACATGTTTAAGCTGTTTGTGAAAAAAAGTCTTCACTTGGTAGTACAAGTCAATACATTATGATATGTAATGTGATAAAGAAGATAATTTAAATTGAAATACACATCATTAAAAAAGAAAATCAATCATTTTGTATTTTTTCTTCATTAAAATGTAAAAGTACAGAAAATTTATTCAAGTCCTTCTTCACTAATATATTTCCAAATGAAATTATCCATTGCAGATAATTTACTGTTGTATTTAAAACCAATATATATAATTATACTTCAACTTACTTGGGTTGTTTAGAGGAAGATTACAGCATAAATATCATTCTTAAGATGTAAACGTAAGAATAAAGATACTATCTTCTTTTGAAACCATACTTTTTTCTTTCATAAAATAAGTCTGTTTTTGAACTGCCAAGATTTACAATTTTTGGGCAGCCATCTCTCTGAAATTATAGAGGTAATTAATCACACATTAACTAAAGCATTTTTGAGACATAAAAACATGTAAGTTGAGCCACAAATTACGTCTTTTTCCTGGATAGTGCATTCTTTGCAGTAGTAGGCGTCTGATACACCTGGTCCTCCGCAAATAACACATCTACCCTGATAAGATCCATAGTTGCATTCATCACATATTCTCACTAATGTACATGGTCTGACGTATGAATCGCAGATGACACATTTGCCATCGCACTTTTCACAAAGACGTCCGATAGCTGCAAAAAATATGTATTCAACATTTATATCCATACTTATTTTCAAAAATTAACACGTTTAATAAAAGATTGTTAAGCTCATTACCGGCTTTACAAACTATGATAAACATTCTTGTTACTCACCCACTCCAGGTTGCTTGCGACAGAAAATTAAATCTGGATGATGCTTAGCCATGACAACAGCAGTTTTTATGAATTATTTGAACTTTTTGAAATATTTTATTGATAAATAAAGTGATTTGTTTTGGCTTGAGGTTATAGTTCTCTTTGATTACATGCGCTATTCCTACTAAGTATAGCAGACTACAGCAAATGGGGACAGGGCGAAGTGCTGCACACGTATAGTCCCGCACACACAAATCACGAAATCACTTAAATCACTTTATATGATTTTACAAAATCTGAAAATGAAAATTCTATGATGAAACACTAGAATACTTAACTACCTAATTTTTGAAAAATGATTTCTTATCTATAATTATTGTTTTTATTATATCCTCGATAATTGATAAAATTTAAAATCTCGATCCGAACGTATTGATTGTGTCACTAATCACGAATCGAATCGTTTGACAATCGCACACAACATAACCTCGATATATTTTTATTACTACACAGTCGTCTATTGCAGAATACACACATACGTCAAAGTTATTAACTCAATTGTTAAAACTCTTAGAATTTCCTTGGAAAGAAACACAGCGAATAAAAAATGACTACCGCAGCAAGGCCAACGTTTGATCCAGCCCGGGGTGGCCAGGGCCGCGGTGAAAAAGATCTGAGTGCTATCTCCAAACAGTACAGCAGTCGCGATTTACCATCCCACACCAAACTTAAATACAGGTAATTAACTGTCAAAATCAATTGTTCATCAGTGTTTATTCTTTCCATTGAATTCTTTCACGCCAAGATATAACTTGTGTGTATAAAACTAACGTTCGATGCATTCCAAAGGGAACCTGGCCAGAACACAGTCGATGAGCTGAGAAACCGTGATTTTCGCAAGGAGTTGGAGGAGCGAGAAAAGGCAGCAGCACCTCGCCCCAGTGGTAATCGACAACTGGCGATAGAGCCTGCTCGAGAGGCGGCTGCTCCAAGTGCCAAAAGACAAAAAGTCGATCAAGTGCCTGCTACTAGCTTAGATGCAGATGACCCTCTGGATGAGGATGACTCCGACTCCGAAAGCGACGACGATGATACCGAGGCACTTATGGCTGAGTTGCAGCGCATCAAGAAGGAGCGTGCTGCAGAGCAAGCCAAGAAGGTAACTGTTGTTGTGGGCGTTTGTTTTCATTAGATTACAGCAGTAATGAGACTTTTTTGTTGATTTTTTTTAGGAAATGGAAAAGCGTCAGGAAGAGGAGAGAATCAGAATGGAGAACATCTTGTCGGGGAATCCTCTCTTGAACTATGCCGCACAGAGTGTCAGGACTGATATGAAAGTGCGCAGGAGATGGGATGATGATGTTGTTTTTAAAAATTGTGCCAGATCAGAACCCAAAAAGAAGCACGATGTTTTTATTAATGACTCTTTGAGAAGCGAATTCCACCGGAAATTCATGGAGAAATACGTCAAATAAGTTATTGCTTTGTTAGTTTAGAAATTTATATACATCTACATCAACACCATTAATGAATTATTCATACAGATACATTAAACATCTTGCTGCAATGTCGCTAATCTATACTACTTTTTTGGACTGTTTTACGATTGTACAGCTATTATATGTATTTTTTTCTAATCAGACTCTAAAATCAGTTGTTTATTATTTAAGTACTAATTTATGGTAGAAAAAAACGTATGGAAATGTAAATATCTAAATAGTATACCCCAAAAACTCTTATTTTCAACATTATATTACAATAAAATATTACTTATAACAAAAACGTGAATTCTCTATGTAAGATGAACTTGTACGAAAATAAGAGATAAATTTAAAAATACTGAGTATCTATAATAAAATGTATAAAGAATAAATGTATAAAAATATAATCAAGTATCTTTGAAAATGTATTAAAAGTAGCGAAATAAAAACGTTTTTCATAAAAAGTTCAATTAGTTCTTGATGTAAATGCATAATGTTATTTTAGTGAAGTAAGTGTATTTCGGAACACACTGAATAATGCAATATTTCTTAATTTTAAAAGATTGGTTATTTCATTACTTTTACTTTTTTTAATTAATGAAATAAAATAATCTTTCCACAAAAAAAAAATTTTTGTGCACAAAGCCACAAAGTTGCAAAGTTCGCGGACATCAGGTCAGGAGGGGAAGGGGGGAGGATGTTGGCGCGCCACCTTTGTTCAAATAACGTAAACGTGTACTTAAAACGTAGAGAGAGAGGAGGTGAAATTCCGGACTCCGGAGCTTTAGTTAGAGTTAGGTTAAAAGTTCTTTTTAGTCGGTATCGGAACCGTAAGGTTTGTTTCTCGATCTACTGTTAAATTAATCCACAAACATCGAAGCAATGAAACATCGTCTAATTACAGTTGCAACAAATTAAAATTTTCGACATATTCTAGTTTCGCGAGGCAATAAAATTTTTTGTCAAGTGTTACATTGTATTTTGTCTCGACCAGTGATTTCCCCATAACCGTCAACGTGTTACAGTCGTCCATCATTGATTCGCGAATTCAATTGTTTTTAATATTATCAGTGAAGCCTTTTGTTTAATAACTGTTGTCTGATCGTAGTAGTGATTCAGTTGTTGGTCAAAAGAAATTAGCCAAAACAGTTTTTCTTCACATGTGCACGTAGGTTATGTGGAGTAATTGTTTACCGTGGAACACATAACGAAGAAGTCGAGTGTTTCGTTGTTTTGTTGCTTTTAAAGTGGATCTCGAACCCTATTATAAAGCAGATTTTGTTGCTACTTTAAGTAATCCGTTTTTCTTGTTTTTTTTTTTTCTTGTAGACATTCACCACAAAAATGGTGAAGATTATGAAACCTGGGAAAGTCGTGCTGGTCCTCAGTGGCCGGTACGCAGGAAGAAAAGCTATTGTTATGAAAAATTATGACGATGGCACTACTGACAAACAATACGGGCATGCTCTGGTAGCTGGTATTGACCGATATCCCCGCAAAGTCCACAAGAGGATGGGAAAAGCAAAAATTCACAAGCGCTCAAAGATAAAGCCCTTCGTGAAGGTAAGTTTCAGTTCTTTTTTCTTTGGCATATATATTACGTTTTAGAGTTTCGGGATTCACTTCTCCAAATTTTTAACTTGTGCTCATTATTTTTTTTAAGTAATTGTAACTAGGTTCTTACAACTCATCTTTGAAGAGGGTGTTTTTTTATCTTTAAATCAATGTAGATTCTATGCCGAGTTGACGAAAAAACGGTTGATACTTAAAAATGTGTCCAAAATATTACAATTGCCATAATATATTTGAAACATTCTACTGCCAATTTTTATTAATATTCTCTTTAAAATTATGGGCCAATATTTTTGAAAAGTTATATGTTGTATTAAAACTCGAATGGATTGAAACATATTTTTCTATTTTTTTCAGATTCTAAACTACAACCACTTGATGCCAACGAGATACACAGTTGATTTACAGTTGGAAAAATCTGCGCCAAAAGATTTGAAAGATCCCATGAAAAGGAAAAAGATCAGGTTTCAAACTAGAGTGAAATTTGAAGAGAGGTAAAGATATATTTTCATATTTCAAACTGACCATTGGTAAATAGTGACAGCCAATTTCTATCAACCATTACATAATGTTTATATTTTGTAATGCTGATTTGAAAAAAATAACAAAAGATTGTTTGAACGTTGAAAATAAGAATATGCATTAGTTCTATCAAACAAGTTACTGGTAGTTGTTACAATGTAGCATGGTTTTAAGTACTTGAGATAATGAGTTTTATTTTACTGTTACTTTTCCTTCAAGCGCTTGTGTAACTGTTTTTTAAGTCTAGTATATTATGATTTCTTCAAAATCTACATGTTACTTGAACGAATATATTTATCATAATAAATTGTTGTCTAATGACGTCTCTCTTTTGTTTCAGGTACAAATCAGGCAAAAACAAATGGTTTTTCCAGAAGCTTCGATTCTAATTTTCTTATTAAATAAAAATCAATTTTAAAAATTTATATTGTTTACCAATATTCTTTACCACGTGTCCCTTTTTGAACAAACAAATAAATCAATGTTATTTTACATAGTAACATTAACAACAAAACAACTCCAGTTATTTTCCTTTGGTATATTCTACTCTAAAAATTAGTTCTATTTAGCATCGACACCAGTTACAAATAGTATTTTTATTCTTCAAAGATAATTAGTTTTATATTTACATGTAAAGTATACTCAATTTAAAAGTGATTGTAAATGTTTTGCTTTGCCATGAAAGTTAAGTCAACATGTGTTTTTAGTTGACTTTGTTATAGTTACATGTAAACTTATCTTGATTTTCCACTGGGTGGTAAATGTCCATGATCAATTTATAATAGAAAATTGAAACATTTAAGACGGCATTGAAATATATCATATGCATGATGAATCTGAGCTTTGTTCTGTAGAACCACTGTTAAAGTATACTGTGATGTGTAACCTTTCCTCATGAGGTTATTGTACTACCTTCAGAGTGCAGGGTGTAAAATAAATAGAAATTTAATTATTTTTACAAAGATTTTCTTACAAGTAAATTTAATGTTAATGCTATGTAAGCACGAGAAAAGATTTTCATGTTAGTCCTAGCTTATAGAATAAAAAAATAAAACTGAAATTTTTTACAAAGCAATAATTTAGTTTCATGTAAAAATTAAATAGATCATTTACGTAAAATATATGTGGTTGGAAAAAATTTTTCGAATTTTTTACGTTTATACTGACATTTTTCACTAGTCATAGTAATCATTGACATACTAAAGTTCTGGTTCAGAGACAGATCAGAATAATGCCTCGTGTTGTGGCATAATGTAATGGCATTAGCATAAATTTCTGAAGTGTACTTTATACGTCAGTCGATTAGTTATGAAAATATTTATTTGCTCATCGAATGATCAATCATTTCTGTCTCTAGTCATATTTATTATATAAACTTTTTTTTTCTTTTTCTCTTGAGTGGTTCAAAAAATCTTCAGTAAAAAAATAATTTAATGATTCCACATAGAAACGCACCTTCATGGTACGAGAGTTTCTCTCCGTTTACGGCGTTTACTCTCCCTCCGCAATCGGCATTGCTGTGAAAACGATGAAATTTTTATCTTATTTTGTTTTGCCGGCTCTTGAAACTTAAAAAACATGTTTACCTGATGCCGAAAAAATTACAACAAATAATGGATGTTTAAGATTTCTGAACATAATTATTTTATGAAACATCTGTATGTATATCTCTTTACTTGGCCGTGTTTTTTCTCAAAGGATTGCACGAAGAGAGTTTTAACCTAATTTTAATATACTGGAGACGAGATAAGATAAGTAAGTAATTGAAAAATAATGCATACGTCTATCTGAATGGATGGCTAAATAGCTGGATACTTGACAGAATTTTTAAGTTTGTAAGATTGATTGTTTGGTTAAGTTGGCCTTTGAAATTTTCAGACAGATTGCACGTCATTGTTGTATATTAAGTAAAAATTTTTTCAGTTTGAAAATCAAAGTGTGACATTGTGACAGAATTGTTAAATCGTTGGGTGTCAAACATGTCTTTTGGAAGAGGCAGAGGATTTTCAGATGGTAAAGATATTCCCTTGCGAAGACCTGGTCAGTCAATGCCTATAAAATACAATGATCTAATAAACTTCATTGCCAATCTTAGCATCAAGGATGCCACTTCTGGTGTTAAAACTGATGAAATTGTGCAAATAATCAACGATGCTATTAAAAACAAATCGCTAAAGTAATTAAAAAATAACTGTACAGCACATAGTTTTAAAATATGCCCACTACATACCGTGTAATCTTTCTACAGGGAAGTTTATGATGAACTACATGAACATGCTCTTAACAGTGATAGACAATTTTGCATCAAATTAGCACTTGCTTGCTGTGATAGTAAAATACATTCTATCAATGATAACAGCTTAAGGCTTATGGTATTGCAAAAACTACAAAAGAACTACGAAGGTATAAAAACTTTTTATCCACTGATTTTATTTATTGAAGCAATTAGTATGCAAATGTACACCCACGTTTTTTTGATTTTTTAGAGAAAGATGAAATTAAACAAAATAGTATTTTTGCCTTTCGCAATGCTGTAGTATTATTAGGAGAAGTGTATAATAACTTGAGAATTAGCAACAGGCCAATGGACATTTTTGCAAACCCACTTCTTGATTATCTTAATATACTTCTAGAAACATCAGAAGAACCTGATGTGTACATTGTAACATCACAAGTACGTTTTGGTGAAACAATTTTTAACTACAATTCTTTCGTATTTATTTCTTAATATTAATAATTTCAAATTCAGATTTACACAAATGGTCGGAAAATATTTGATACAATTCCCACTCAATTAGCTCATTTTATCATGAAAGTTAGACTGGTTCTAATTAATCGTAATGTAAGTGCAAAATCTCGTGGTATGTTGCTTTTTATCATTGATTTTGCAAATCAAAATTATGCACCACTCACTGAGCTACTGAAAGAATTTTATTTGAATGATCTTGACAATAAGCTACTGGCAGAAATTTTAACTGGTGACAGAAGTGATAATGAATCTACTTCTAAAAATAATATTCATGGTAAATAGATAGTTGCATTATTATTTATTCATTTTTACCATATATGTTACATTATTCTTGACTTTGTGTTTTAGTAGAAAAAGATAACGCACAATCTAACATTAGGACAATTATTACGCCAACTGAGCAGCCCAGTCCAGATAATGCTGTTTCTAATTCAATGAAAGCCGCAAGACAGAAATCAATGAATGCATTTGCAGTAGGTGAGAAGAGCCCACCAAACGCAGTTAACGAGAGGCCCGTGCCTCGAGCTATTCGGGGAGCTGGAGCTTTGGATACTTACAAAGACCGTAATCTCAAAAAATCGCCACGAGGCAAAAAAGACAAGCTGACCGATGAGCAAATCTGGTCATCCAAACAGAATACCAATAGTAAAAATTGGGGTCATGATGATCGCTTTGAAAAGGACTATGACTAAGATAATTTGTCAATATATATATATAACCTAATTTTTGAAAAATGATTTCTTATCTATAATTATTGTTTTTATTATATCCTCGATAATTGATAAAATTTAAAATCTCGATCCGAACGTATTGATTGTGTCACTAATCACGAATCGAATCGTTTGACAATCGCACACAACATAACCTCGATATATTTTTATTACTACACAGNATATATATATTTTCACAGCAGATTATTTACAAAATCAAAAAACATAGTACACTGACTGTTGACACTTTTTAAACCTATTGTTTTAGTATCAAAAATATTTTCAATTAATAATAATTGTACATAACGCACATCTCTAAGACTGCAGTATTTACTGTTTAATTTTTTAATACAATGATTTTTATTTTTATTTTATTCTCAGTGTACTATTTTTAACATGAATTCAATACATGTTTAAATAATGAAATGATGATTTATACTCAACAAAGAGCCGATTGTAAATAGATAGTATATTATTTCAAAAAATCTTAACACCAGTAAATGCCAGAGTTACGTTGGGAAAGAAACAAAAAATTTTTGCAGAAGGTAACCATGATATAAATTATACATCTTTCAAACGTGTTTCATTGATGTTTTATCTTTACAGTAATGAGACTTCGTTTATCAGCTCAAATATGTTATCATCAATTGACTTTCTATCTCTTGTACTCATTAATGGTACTTATTAAATACAAATACTTATTAGATAAAATTATATACATATATATAGCCGTCATAACTCATGTAGAACAAAATTAAATAATGGAGTTAGAATAAGTATTTTAGATGAACAACAGTGATTAGTGATAACAAGTATTAAATTAACATTGATGAAATAGTGCGACAAGTTTTATGTTCATGTACCGTAGCAAATGCTCGATTTGTTGGACTTGAAGTACTTTTTTAACCAGTTTTAATAATTTAGCTTATAAGTTTTTTGTAAGAAATTAGGTTTTAAAATAAATTTTTTACCATTCACATCTGTACAATTTATATGTTTGCGGTCGAATCGGGTTACTCTCTCGAAAAATATATCTCTCTCGCTCTCTCGCACACATGCGGGCGGGCCTCTGCTGCAATCGAAGACGAGTCGAAGTCTGGTGGCGGACTCGTGAAAGACGAAAAATTTTCTCGACGATCCGCTAAGTATTTCTGTTTTAAATTCAATCGTTGATTCATCGATCAAGTTTATTGAACTACGAACCACGGAGCAGTGCGAATAAAAAAGTAAAAGTATTTGTCAAGAAAAAAAACTTGCCAATTAAGTATTTAAGTATATATAGGTGCATTGGCGTTTTCTTTCTCGCGCAAAATCGTCTGCTGAGCCACAAAAACAAAGACAGATCAACTCCCAATCAGCTGACATAATAAATAAACATCATACACATAGGTGGTGTACGTGTGTTTCGGAGTTCCCTTCACGTCCCTCACCCTCGCCCACCATGACAGTGTGTTCTCTCTCTCTTTCTGTCTCATTTGTTCGATTGACGCACTTGGAGGAAAAAAGTATATAGTATATCTTGGATCAGACTAGATTTCCATCGTCGTTGTACTTACATATACGCGCGCCTGTGTTTCCTTTGCACACGTCAACCCTCCAGTGCTCATGTGAGTGGAGCTACACCGAGAGATTTTTCTTATCAAGAATTGAAATAAAAGGTTTTTGTATGAATAAATTCTACTTGAGTGAGTGTCTTTATTTGCGAAATAAGCGCTTTGGCCTCGTCGAGTTTTTTTGGGGATGAAATGAAATTGAAGTGCGGAAAACGAGGAAGCGCGCTCACGTTATACATATATACCTATCGATTCACACATTCTCCTTCTCTGGGTGTTAAAAATACCTCTTTAATTCTCGCCTTGACATTGAGATTGATTTTGCGATATTGCGAGTGTTAAAACTTGTGGTTTTGTTGCAAATTTTCCTTTAGTTCCGCTGGTATTTTTATAGTGTTTCAATTTTCACTGAAATTATTAGTAATAATGCTGGCATTGGTTAATTTTTATGATGAAATTGTGCAGCATGAAATATTGTAATTGTGAAAAAACGTTTGGTTTTAGTTGTTACTGCAAACTGCTGACTAACCAAGGATATATAGGCAGTTTCGCCACTGGAACGTTAATTACTTTTATTTTCAATGACAGTGTCATGTCATACACTGAATTGGAACATGGATACCAGGTAAGAAAAATTTTCAATATACAATTGTCATCGGTGAAAGAATAAATCACTCTGTACGAAATCAGAAGTTTTTGTTTACAACTCTTGAAAAATAGTTTGATCTTGAACGTGGCATAACTGAATTCTATTTTATCTCTCCAGTTGTAAAAAATTATCGTTCATTAATGTATTCAATTCTTTTCAAATGCAGGGTCTTAGGAGTGCAACAAATCAGCCCATCTTTTACGTAGGTGATATCGGAGCTGTACAACAGGGCCTTGTTGGCCCTGTAGGATCTTCTCTCTATCGTTCATCAAATAGGGTACGTCTAAAAATCATACACTGTCTTTGAAGATTGTTTATTTGTTTTGAAAAAAAAGCGTTTAAAATTAAGAAATAAAATAATAAAACTGGAAAAATTAACTTTAAATATTTTGGAAGGAGCCCAATGATAAGCATCTAGTTTGAGGAATAATGGAAAATAGAAGCACAACGCCTTCGACCGGAGAACTTTGTTTTATTAATTATGACGTTGATGATGTGGAGCCCTACTGGCTCCAGTTCATGGTAATACAATACGTAATTTGTTGTGCCATTTTATTATTGCACAGAGTGAATTCTTTTAAATTAATTTTTGGATGCCATTGTACTGGTGTTTACTTCATTTTAAAGAAACACACGAGGACAAAATAGTACAATTAACTTTATTATATTTCATTGATTTGAATTGAGCATGATATTTTTCAAAACATAGTCATGATTTCATGTAGAAGTGCTCTTTAACATGCAACCCTTGAAAGCATACAAGATTAAACATATACAACCAAGTATTATGAAACTTGAATAATACATTGGTGCAGTAGAAGTTTTTATTTAACAATAGCAATGATAATAACAACATAATTAAACTTTACAGTTCTTATAGTCTAATCCCTTTTAAATGAACCTGTGTAATGTCAAAATCTAGTATTGACACTAGATACGTAGATCGCATCCCTCTTGTTGAAACTATCTGATTTGCTATTATTTATTTTGATAATCATCTCGGACTACATCCACCTCTTGAAAAATGAAACACTTATCATAAATAAGCACACTTGTGCCAACGTTTTAATACGGATTGTGTAAGAACAAAAGTGGTTTCGAATAAAATGATCCACATGCACTCGCTCGCAAATTTTGCAGCCATTTCGTAACGCAAATTCTTACAGTTTCCTTATGCAATACGGATGCGCGAACAAATCTCATCCTAATATTCTCCGATACGTGCTATTCGAACAGAACAATAATAATCCCTCTACTGAAACCAAATGATTTTTATTCAAATAATATCTGCATTTTTCATACATTTGGAGGATGTTGACTAGTCCACTTTGCTAGACGAATACTTGCCTTCTAAGACAGTCAGGCGAGAAAGATTGATTTTATCATTCCAGACTTTGTGTACCACACCAGTACGTACTCTATTATTATTATCATTGTTATTGTATACTTATTAAAAATTATGTGTTTTACAACGTGCTCATAAACAAAAAGATCTTCAGTTCCTTGGGCACTTGTTCAATTTTTTCATTGCAAAGTATCAAGTATCTAGTGGTTTTGTTTGTGCTGATGTACTTATAACGTTAACAGGCTTATATCAAGTGCGGAAGTGGGAGTGCGTGCGAGTTGGAATTGACGAGGCTTTTGAAAGGCTTGAGGACAAGCTAGGGATTGAGTATGTATAAGCGACGAGGAGTACGATGCAATTTAATGCCGTTTAATTTATCTCGAAGGTCCCTGTGGTGGGAAAAATATGGGGTATTGGGCGATCATGGTAATTGATCATGAAAATAGTCCTGTCGGCTGTCTAAAATTTGTCATCGAAATTTATAGATTTGGTACTAGAATTTCCATTTCCCGCTTTGATGTGCGTGTTGTACATCACAAGATTAATTTATAAATTTTACACGGGTTTGCCATTCTTGTGTTTCAGAGCTAGAAAGACACCGTTTAAGGGGTTTTTACAGTAAATTAGCACTACATTTGCAATAATTGATGAAGTAGATTGTTCATACTTAATAACAACGAGTTTAATTTCATATAAAAAAGGGGTACTTGAGGTATTAAAGAAACATGTTTTTTTTTTCATATTTAAGTCTCGGTATCCATACAATCAAGCTCGGGTATAGAAGTTTTAAAACTTTTTCGTTTTTCATTCGATTTCTATTTTCATACGCTTAGATTATTTCGTAAAAGATTTAGTATGGAGTTGACAAAGATAATTCTGAAAATATCTGACATGTAAAAAGTTAGGCACCATTTACACGAAAACGTGAATTTTTACACCATTTCTTCACGTGTTTGTATAAGCAATAGTAGCAAATTGCATACACGTTGAATATTTTTAGAAAAGTCCTCGTCAATTACAGGTATTCCATTCGAAATCGTTTACGAATCATACCAAGCTTTAGACAATATAGTAATCGAATGAAAAACGAAAAAGTTATGTCACAACATCTAAACATGCAACATGGAAAATTAAAAAAATGCAGTTAACGCTTGAAATAATTATTTTTTGTGTAGAATTAGATTCTTTGTTATTTATACCAACAATCTACTTGATCAATTACCACTAAGTAAGTGGTAATTTACTTCAAAAACCTCTAAAAATCCCTGAAAGTTGTATTAATTGCGACATGTAAATATACCAATATAATATAAGTTCGGGAATCTAAACTACGGAATAAACTTTTTTTTAATAGTCCACTTTTTCACGACGAAAATTCCAAAATCCCTTACTCTATAAGGTCGAGTGCATATAGTAGAGAGACAGGCTCGTAATCACACAGATCGGAGTTTCAAGTCTTGATCATTTCCACCAAGTTGCAAAGTGTAAACCAAGTAAACGATATCATCTACTTACTCAAAAAAAAAAAAAATAAAATAAAAATAAAATAAAATAAAATATCAACTTTCTAAGTAAGAAATAAAAATGATCGCTTCCAAATCCACGAACTACACCGTGGCTTTCCGCATCACGCGATCGATACAAAACAACGAGCCTATACTTTTCGCCACGGAAGCCATCAGCACAGCCGGTCATTAGCGCAAATCACTCTTATCTATAGCCTCCTACGACTTCCCGAGGAGGCGACGTTTTATGCAAAACGACACTTTTGGAAGCTCGAAAACGAGAACACGCGCTCCCCCACCGCAAGTTTCCTTTTTATATAGTTAATAGTATGGGCCAAGAGACGATAATATACCCATACCTGTGTGGAATGATAAATTGCACGAATCTCATCTTGAGAGCCACAAAGTTCCGGGGTGCGATTAAATGAAAATATGGTTACGTGGATGTTATACCTTAGGTGTGAAACATTTGAAATAGTTTTTAGCATCTAAATACAAAAAGAAGAATACCAACTCTTGAGAAACTCAAAACCAGTTTTAGTCATCAGATATTTTGGTGAATATAAAGCTCTTTTGTTAATTTATGTACTTCGATTTATCTGTTAAAATCATTTATTTATTGATTTAATATTAATCAGCTAGGAATTATTTTCGGAGGGACCACAAAATGAGTTCTGTAGATTATCGTTGTGATTTTAAAAGCTTACCTTGGAGCTTCTTGTAATTGTTTATTTATTTTTTTCCGGTGTTAAATTAGGGTAGTTGTGACTTTACAGTATGTGCTAAAAAGTATTTTCAGAAATACTGATATTTACATGTAATTTGCGGATGTAAAGTGCTGAGTCTTTGTAAATTTAATTTTCAAGTTGATATTATTGAAATCATAAAGATAATGACGTCGTCGTGATTTTGGTTGTGTGAAAATTGATAGATAAGTAATTTGTCATATTCTGCACATGCGCTTATACTAATATCAAATTCTTTTCTAAGTATAATAAAAATTGGCAGTAACCTGGTTTATTATGTATGTACCCTTCTAAGGCTCCTGGCTTGGTACGGTACTAAATAACGAAGCCACTGTCCGCTGAATATTTTAAATACATTGTGACGGAAATTTTTTTAAAAGTGGGGTATCATCATTGACAAAAACTTTTACGTGAAGGTAAGCATTAAACAATTTTCAACTCTTTTTTCCCATCACATCTCGGTTGAAAATGGCACTTGTTGGCTGTTACATATTATAAATATCCAGGAAAGGAAGAAATAAAAAGAATTTCTTAAATTGCATATTTATCAATCGGTTTGCGATTTTTTAATTTTCCTATACGAGCGTGTACAGAATTTTTGAGTTGCTCAATTATTATTTTAACTCTAAATAATATAACTTATGTACTCCGATGTACTAAATTGAGAATTTGCTACATCATATCTAATAAAAAGTTACACATTAAAATCTTCATTTTTGGTACTGGTTTTAAAATAAAGAATTAAATTATCTGTGTAATAACTTTTGAAGTGAATTCAATTTTTTGATGTCTATTTTTGTAAGTCGATGGATTATGGTTAAGAAAATTTGTATATTCATTTATTGATAATCGATCCATTTTTTTCAAAAAGTGAAAAATTTAAATAGTAATTTTTTTGAAAAATAAATTTGGTTTTAGTAAAAGCGGACAAAAAATATTTAACTTTACGACTTTTTACAATTTATTAGGTTAAGTAAACCAAAAAGTTGAAAAAAAGTGTATTATTCATTTACCGATAGCTCCTTTTTGACATGAATTGGACAGTCAAAACAACTTCAAGATAACTACGATAATCGGTATCAGGTAAATAAGGGGTAAAAAAATGGTTCTGTTGTAACACATTTTTAACGTTTTATCACGTTACCTATACTATATAACTGTCAGTAATTGACAACACAAAACACAAAATACGGTCAATGCCGGTTATCGTTCACATTTGTAATGTATTATCTCTTTTGCTTTGATGTTTGCAGAGGACTTTTTTTTCTCTCCTCAATCTATCGATTCGATTATATTTTATACTCTCAATTCGTGAGGTTTTGTCAAAAATATCAGGCCTTAGTAAAGTATGATTACCATCACTATGCCTAGCCCTACACACTAAAGTACAAATTTTCGTTAATATCATGTCTGGCTACATTTTTTCTCGACATGTCAGCCCAAAGTTTGTAACTCCGACCAATAATTTATTGCGCAAAGCTCCAAGAACCGACAAAAACGTAATTACCCCCTTGGTCCACTTTAACGGCGATTTGGCATGTTTCAAACATCAATACCGAGCAATTTCGTGCAATCAGCAATTTTTTTGTTTTGTTTTTTTCCCTTGAAACAGTTTGGACTTTTATTTACATTAGCTTCATGTTTTCCACAAGTATAATTCATTCAATTGTTACACGAAACAAGGGTATATTGCAGATAACACCAACACTGCCCTCGTATACTTGTAACGTCACTTATTCACTTATGTTAAAAATAAAAATAAAAAAATATTCTGATTTCCCACAAAAAGCACATTTGAAAGCCCATACTTGATTCACCGGGGGGGGGGGGGGGTTTATATAGGCGTGACTTGTCGGGTTTTACCGTGGAGCTCCCGAAACGCACAAAGTCCGTATTTATAAAAACCATATACGTGCTGCACCGACTGCGATCGTCTCCGCGGACGCGCGCACCGGCATGCGTGCACGTATATATTACACTCATTGTGTGTTGTTCCGCGTACACGCGGCCGTGGCTGGAGAGCACTTGGTTTAGTCAGCGGCCGATTGTCGCGCTATAACCACTCGCGTCTAACTTATTTTTTTTTTCTTTTCTTTTTTTTTTCCCTGCCGCGTGTGGTTATTGTCTGTTTTTATCGCTCACCCTCCCCCAAAGTTGGAGTTTCGCTTTTGACGAGTGGACGTGCGTCTCTTTTTTTTTCTTTTTATCCCGGTGGTGGGCGTATATCGATTCTTCGTTTTGCACCGAGAGCATTCAGGACGAAACCCGTGCACCGCGGGCTGTATACGCAAGAGCTATTCGTCGGCGCGGAGTGTGTTTTACGACCTTAGAGGCCTTGGCAGTGGCGGAGTCACGGCTATCGGGAATTCGTTCGGATCATTGGTTTTATTGCTTTGGGATACTGTCGCGTGTAGTCTGTATATACCTTTACCTCGCGCGTTTTACTTGGTGGGGGCTATTTTTTTTATTATCTCTTGCGCAGCAAATGCTTGGCAATAAGGTTGCGCTTATCGCCCCCCGAGATGTTTTGCATTAATTTTTCTTTTGTGCGGAGTCGTTTGGTAACTTTTTTTTTTTTTTTTTGAAAATTGAACCCACGCCAGGATCGGTTTTGCGTTGATTGTTGTTGGTGCAATGTTTGTTAATAACACAAAGGAAAAACAAGCAGCGACAGTGTTGCAGTTGTCACGTTAGGCGATTTAGTGGTTGAACGACGAGTATTGGTATTGTTTGATACCATTATACCTATGTTTATTCGAGAAAAACAAAGAAATTAAAAGCAGTCGTAGTTATGTAAACTCAGTTTTTTTAATGAATAAATTCAGTGTTTTCGAATGCTATTAACGTATTTATAATGAGTTCTCAAAAAATATGTCTGATAAGAGTCTGTTTCTACGTAGCCGTACGCTCATTTGTACAAAATATCATTTAGAGTTTTTAAATACGACAGAAAATATTTAAATTGTCTAATTTACATCGAGTCGTTACCTGACAAAATGGTCGATACATTTTTTTGTTTGTACGGATAATTTTTCAATTTTTTGTTTTTTAATACAATTTTTTGTCAATAATGTAATTTATTATTTGTGCTGAAAAAATTATTTTTAAATATTGCGTATAAAATAGAGCTCAAACATATTTTTTTCACCCATGACAATGCATTATAATTTAAAAGAAAAAAGAAATTACGGAAAAAAGGAAACAAAGTATTTAAAATGTATTTAAATAATTCATGTCAAGTATTTTAAAATAAACTTTAATGTAAAAAATGTAGTGCACTTAGCTGCCAGAAAACAAATTTTCTTTTAAATACTTTTATTATAAATATAGTGATGAAAAAAAATTTCTTTCAAGTATTTAAAAATCGTCCTATTGGTCGAAACGTTGCATTGTCCACATAATAGTGACGTATCCCTAATGATTAAAGCTTCTTAGGAAAAAGTAAGCAATGGTCGGGTATTGAACATTTAAAAATCACCTAAGCTACACCCGGTACGTTACAGAATAAATATTATCAGTTCGCTTCGAGAGAAAAACAAAAGCAATTAAAAAGAGAGATAATGGGCCACGAGCGACGATGCTCCCCGCTTGAAGCTCATATACTTATCTGCTATATGTGAAGTACAAAAGAAACAATGGAGCGCAAGCATGTGTATGCATATACATGTGATGTATAAAATGCCGAGCCTCGCGTATGAATTGAAAAAAATGTCACATTTTGTTTGTATTTGCGTACGTGTATGTATACGTTGAGCGCAAGGTCAGTATAGGCGCGCGACGACACTTTCACACACCAATCGTCGATTCGTTGATCGTCACGTGGCGCGGTTTTTCTATCTCGGCTTCCCTTTTTTTTTTCTACAAACAATTTTTTTCTTCTGTGTGCCTTTGGGATCTTGGACAAATATTAAAATGTGCTACGAATCGCGCAGGTCACATTATTTTTCGACTATTTGAGTTTTTTTTTTTTTTTTTTCAATGCAATAAATATTTTCTTAGAGTTATGAGTTTGTAAAGTAATCATGGGATTATTTTTTCCATAAATCCCACAGCTTTTGAGTAACATGTGTTAAAAAAAAGGGTATATAGGTATGTAAAAGTATCATCCTTTCGGGGTATGTCTCGAATAAGACGTACCTTTTTTCGCGGAATCACTCGTATGCGATGTATCTCACACTTGGTATTGTTACTTTGACGTGTGTAATTTTACGAGCTGTTGAGTTTACTTGTTCGCTGGCAGTGCGCGGGTGGTGACGCGAACACGTGACGACGCAATAATCACGCCTTTCGACTTTCGGCGACTCGCCGTGTTTCGTGGACTTTGACATTATTCTTATGTTGATGTATGTATACGTCATACAACGACCTTACTACTGTAGTTTTTTTTAAATTTTTTTTTAATTTTTTTTATTTAACTCATACAAGCCCAGTAAGTAGCTGCTTTTCTATTCCGAGAGACGCGGATGGGACGGAGTCGAGCGCGAAATGTAAATGTCCGACTAAATATGCACTTATTCTACTTACGTAATACTCGACGAAACACGAGCCCATCGTACTTGGAAAAAATGTTACCGTAACACTTTTCGCTTCTACTATTGAGATGATTACACTATTTTTACGAATGACAAATAAATAATAGTTTGTTATGGATAAACAAATTAATTTTAGTGTTAATCGTTATAATATCTCACTTGCAGTGTACCGAAGCAAATGAGCTGAAGACGTGCTCAGTACATTCATCTCGTACGGGTATAATACATATTTATCATCGTGAAGTTTGCGTTAAAAGCTCTCTTTCAAGCTTATCGTTAGGCAATTTCATGGAATACATTTTTTTGAAAGTGATAAATTTACCTACACTGAATTTATGTCTTGTATAAGTACGTGTGAGGAAAAATGTTCCCATCAAAATTTATTTCATTCATTACAGTGTTGCAACTCATTACATGGATAATTGGGTTTTGAAATTACTTAATTAGCGTCAATTTATTAATAATGATAAAAAAAAAAGTTAATACTCGACCATCTGTGTCTACGTCACACATCAATGTAAGAGTATGTTTAAAGCATGTAATGGAAGTTTCTATTTTTTATTAATTGCCTTACTGTCAAACTTGGGTACAATTAATTCATGGATTTTTAAATAAATTGTAAGAAGTTTTTTTTTTTCTTAATAAAGTACATTATTTTTTTTCTCATTACTATTCCCACTACAATGTTGAAAAAAATTGTTTTTTTCTGGCAGATAAATGCAACGCATTTTACACGCTAAATTCTATTGCAAAGTATTTGAAATTAAATGTTTAAATACTTTTTCAAACACCTTTGACTATTTGTTTTTCTGAATTATTTTTCTTCTTATTTGTAATGCATTGTTTTTGTTGGAAAAATAAATTTATTAAGCACTTCCTTCTGTAAGTAATACTTGAAAAAAAATTTTTTTTGGCGTAAATAACGTATTACACTTTCAGCAAACAATTACATTGCAAAAAACTTGAAAAAGTATTTGTGCCCAAGTCTGATTACAGTAGTGTTGGTAAACGTTTTAATTCGATGCTTCGTAAACCATTTCACCTGTTTTATTAAACTAATAGTTTTTTTCCTTCAACGATACACATAAGAAGGCTGTGAAGAGTGAAACATCACAGTTTTTTTTTTTTTACAGCCTTCCAGAACTGGTTTACCCTTTAAACAATTAGTGCACCATGGATTTAAAATTTTTTTTTTATTTTTAACAACTGCAATGCATTTTGCAAAAAAAAAAAAAAAAAAAATTTCAATTACACAACGCACTTGAATTTCCAACGTAATTGATTTTACCGCAAATCTCAGCGTTTCGCATGACATCGGATAAAAAATCCTCGTGTGCGTTTCATAAAATCGAATCCCCAGTACCCAAGAAAAGGCAATAAGAAAAAAAAAACAAAAAAAAAAAAAAAAAAAAAAAAAAAAAAACCATGCCACGGTCGAATTATTTTAATCGAAAGTCTTTTCCCCGCAGTGAGTTCCAACCGAGGCGATCCAACTTTATCCGCGACGCTGCATATATATCATATCGTTATCGCTATCCGCATTGCTCGTACATAAGTACAGATTAGCGCGCATTTTTTAGTCTTTTGGCACGTGGCGCGCGATCCTCGTCGCAACAATAAAACCAAACTGCTGTCTGCACTTGTTTGTTTTGTTTATGCTTTTTATCCTCCACTTTGCCAAACTCACTTTCACAGGTGTCGTGCACACCCGTGTTTCTTTTCATGTTTTCATATCAAAAGCACTTTCCGGGGACACACTGCGCGACGGAACACTCAATAGGCACTCTGATAATGACGTTTCGTAGGTACCAAACATTGTATTTGCACAAATTTCCTTTTTTTTTTTTTTTTTTTTTTTTTTATTTACCACAAACAGTGTTACATATGTTACACTCTTACACTATGGGGCGCTAAACGCACGCGCAGAGAGGGCATTATAGTCACTTTGGGGCGGTAAGTAGGTACACATACCATTAAATTGAATAAAACGTGTCGCATCTTTACACGAGAAAGAGAGAGAGAGAGGGGGATTGTATAATCGCGCGTATAGGGTGTGGAGAAAGAGTCGGACCTTGACTCACTTGTCGACGGAATTAGGCGGCGCGCGCGATTCGCTAAGAGGCTCGGTGATCTTTGAAACGGGGACGCAGCACGTGGTCTTTCGCCGATCATTGTTATCGTCATCATTGTGCGCCTCTCGCTTTTATTGTTATCTTTCGGAGGCTCTGCTGCAGTCGCCTGCCCGACGCTGTCCCCACGTATATTATGTATACGTGCAGTTCGCGCAAAAGCGTCGCGATTATAATGTGCATAAAATAATATATAAATTGTACGCGTGTCGCAGAGCCGAGCGGTTTGTGTAAAAGCGTTGTATCGGAGCCAGTTGGTGGGAGCGCACTGCTTGTGGAGAGGTGCAATAGTATTTGTTATACCTTGGGGATCCGGTGCCGCGCGAAGAGCTTTTTCGCCGACGAGTAAAGTCTCGCCAGTGAACCGGGAGACGTGGATTGTTTATTGGTGGATTGTTGCGACGAGATTACCGGTGTGTCGCGGGTTATTCGATTACGTTGCAAGTGACAAAAAGTGATGGGTGTAAAAGTTGCAGATGATGGCTTTGGTGTTTTATTTTTTTTTTTTTTTTTTTTACTTAAGTAGTGCACATAAAAGGAGATTGACTACTCGCGCAACAAACAAACTCGTGAATTTTAGTCAAACGTTTTTTCTGCGCCCACACAAATTCTCATTCATTATATAGGAAAAGAAAAGTTGATGCAAAACTACATTTCGAAACCTGCGAGAAAGAGAGAGATCTAGTTTAGATTTTTGAGCAAAAAGGAGGTATTTTGGCAACCATCCGTGTTGGAAAATTTTCGTGGGAAAAACTGTAGATAATGTCACCACTAAAACCAACGTAGTAGTTTCTGTATACTCATTCAATAGTATCCTGTATAAAGCAGTAGTAGTATTGTCATTCAACTGCTGCAAAATGTCGATAAGGATACTGGTTCTCGAATAATTTGTATTCCTGGTATGGCTTGTTGTCTTAACGTTATAGAACACACTTCGAGTCCATATATATATATATAGGAGTTCAGTATCGGAATACCAGGTTATATACTTAGTTCTCCCGCGAAATAAAAACCAAGGGACCACTATGAGTTTGATCAATGTTATGTAGTAACCCTAACAATAGTAACCGCAATCTCTATATGAACTATGATAATTTTACTACATTCATTTTGGCGTTTTTCTTGATAATACAATGCGAATAGTAGAGTAAAATTGCCTAAATTTTATCTGATTATCATTTTTGAATTTCCTTACTAAGTGACCGAGAACGAAACGAGTTCGATTCCTTTCCTTTAGATTCCTCCCCTTTTTCTCTGCACGATCAGGTGTTGTACACATGCTTGCACGATGTACTACAAATTAATAAGAAAATTCAAAAAGGATAACCAGGTGTAATTTAGGTGGTTTTACTCTGCCACTCAAATTATGGTAACTTTGACTTCTTCTTTTGAGTAGCTGCGCACTTTAAAGTCTCGATAAAACGTTTGAAAAACTTGAAGAGACCTTAGAGTAGTCAAAAGCCTCAGGTAACTTTGAAATCTTTCGGAGACATTCAAAAGTCCTCATGTAACTTCAAACGACTTGAAAGTCTTTTCGGGACTTTTGCAGTGTATTTCAATGACTTGCAGAGTGCGCAGCCCCGCGACTTTGGATTCGCCTCATAAAGGTATGATAACACAAACTGTTGCACTTTTGTTAATAAGAAGATCACAACACGGGGTCTTGAGCGCTAAAAGTATCTTAACGAAAAAGTTGCATCATGTATTATTTGTGAATAATTTTTTTCGCACGTAGCCATTGGCTGGTGTACACGTGCAACGCAGTTTCGTTTGTACAGTAATACCCCGAGTAGTCAAGTCAATTACCACCGGTCATGCTAATTTAATGTTATATGTCTCCTTACACTCGGCCGCCTTAGTGTGTCGAAAGCCATCCGGTTCGCGAAATAAACAGAGCGTGAGCACAGATAATGGGATTAGTTGGTTTATCTTTCAATCTTGATTCTTCCCTAAAAATAGTAGTTTTACAATGAATGATTAAAATAGTGAATTGCAAGTCATTTTTCAATAATGGGCTCTGCACTCCCAAACTGTTTGAATGAATGAGGAGCCATCAAAACTAAAAAAATAAAAGTTAATGATCGGAAGCTTTGGAAATTGCATGTTTCATGCTATAACCGGTATATAATCCATAGAATATGACAACAAACGAACAGCAGACAAAAAAATTAAGATTCAGTGTTTTGAAAATCATGGAAAAAGAGTTGTTGCCGAAAAAGTATTCTCAAAATCACAATTTGGCAGAATATGCGGGAAAACTAATAACAGTAACCTTGGACGATTAGTAAACCATTCTGTGATCCTAAATGCGGTAGCTTATAGCTTGTGAATGTAGATGACGTATCAAAATTTATTTTTCTTTGCTAGTAAATAAATAGAAACAAAAAAAAAAAAAAAAAGAACGTAAATTACGGTGAATAAAATAAATGAGTAATCAATAAGTTGCTTTGCTTGTGAACATAAAAAGGAAAGCAAGAGTTGTATAATGAAATATGTTATAAGTAAATTTTGTCAAAAAAAATTTAATGATTTCACATTTAAAATACGATGTTTCAAATGAAAAATTACTTGGAAATGGAGTGATTCTTAACAATAAGGGATGGTGAGAATAGGTCGAGGAAAAAACCTAAGGTTTTATAAAAAAAAAGTCAAGAGTAATTTTAAAATTTTTAGCGAACGAAAAAAATTCAAGCTAATCTAAGAATTTGGCAATTTCAATGTTAAATTTTATTTTAATTAAGAATTAAAAGTTGAATGTGCAAAAAAACATTTACAATTATTTCGGAAAATATAGCTGGCAAAAATACACTTAATCAATAAGAATTTGAGAATAGAATAACAGAGAACATGTGATGGAATATAAATTGAAAAGTCTGACTCCTTCAGAACTTCCACTTGCTCGTTTTATGATAACTTCAATATTATTTAGGGTTTACATCCACAATAAAACATCACTTGGTTTTCTTGGCAAAAATTTTTTATTTATGTACTAGTCAATATTTCGTCTCGTCGTGGAGACCTTTTCAGGTAAAGGAATAAATTGATAGTTTTGAACCACCAATAATTCGATGCTGTGATTGAAACAAAAAAAAATTACAAAAATTTAATCCTTTTTAGATTCAATTAACATGTTTATCAATAGAGAAAAAGTTCTATAAGCATAGATGAGCCAATTACAGATATGCCTTGGGATGATGGTATTTGTTCAATCGATGTTAAATTTATCGACATACATACAAACGAGCTGGAAATCCTTTTACATAATATTCATTAAACGGCATACAACTGGTCAGACGAAATTGCGTACAATTTTTGGAGACCTTGAAGACCGTGAAAGTCTCAATTTTTTTTAAATTTTATTTTCAAGATCACAAATCAAGATGAGATCAAAGTCTGATATTGATTAGATCTTACTTCTTGGAGATAACTCAAGAAGTAGCGTCATGATCTTGGATGGATCGAATAGTGTTTCTATGCCTAGATGATAAACTACCATTACCATCAGTGATCCTTATCGACCTGGTACATTGTATCCTCGAGTCAAGTACATGTACTAATTTAAGCATTTAACGTACATCATGAAAATGTAGCGGTCGAATTTTTAGTTCCAGATCTTTGGCCATATTTTTGCTTATGAGTTTGTTAATTTATTTCAAAAAATTTCCTACGAAAATTTTTTTGGCACGGAAGGGTAACTAATAAAGATAACTCAGAAAAATAGTTTTATTCGAAACTTTGTTGGGTAACCACTGTTGTTCTGTTTAAGACTGGAAAAAATTTTAAATACTCAAATACTCATACCTCTCTTGTCATGGACCAAGTGTTCGGGTAATAACCCGGGAAATTTGTAATATTTGTAATGTTGCCCAATATGACAATTTTTACATTGAGATAAGAGATTTCCTCAGTTAATGACTGAGAATCAAACTGCTTCTTTTAAAATTTAAAATCTAAACTCGTTCTTTTTTAAACGACAGTTTGAACGAATCTTTTTTCACCTGCAACTGTCGATATAATCAACCAAAAAAGCTTTTAAATTATACCTCAACAATTTGAGAATTTCAAGCTTCGTACAGCCTCTGTGATCGAATCGTAAAATACATCCGCGCCGGAGAAAACAATTTTTCTGCATCGCTCGTTCATCAATAATCCCAAAAGTCTCGAATTCTTTGATTATTTCAGTGCTATACACAGCCTTACTTCTCCAATTTTCCGAAAAGGCCACGAAAATGATCGCTTACAAGTAAACAGCTGTTGAACAAATCCGTAAAAATCAAATAATTCATTATCTCGCTCGTCGAAGCGATTATACTCAGAGATTAGAAACGGCGATTGCGTGTGCTGGGAATGCCGCTACTTTATCATCGAACAATACCGCGCGGGTGACGAGACAGTGCGTGGATGCAGTTGGCAAAGTGAGACGAGTGACACAAGATATATTACTTATGTGCGCGTGAAAGCGTTATTTTTGGCGTGCATTGACGATTAATCGAATTAAAAAAAAAAAAAGTGCGTGCAATGGAGTGGTCATGGTTGAAGGATTGGTGGCGACTCAAGAGGTGGCGCTCTCGTAACGGGGCCGTGGGTTCTGGGACCGACTGCGATGCCGATGTCATTGCCGATTTCGAGGCCTGTTGCTACTGCGAGGAGTGCCTAGTACGTTGTTTTTGTGCTTATTATTTACTTGTTTGTTTCATCGCATCCATTTATGGGCTTGAAGTATTGTTACTTACGGAGGGCTGATTTAGATAACAATGTGGGGTGCGATTTATGAGAAGGGAAATTTCACTCGATCGAGGAGTTTTTTTGGGAAAAAGTTAGTGGAGCTTCAATTTTTGGGGGTTTAACGATACAATTTTTAAAAATTAGATGGAAAAATTGATCGCTGTTACTGTTGTTACACAATACACATTTAAAAAAAAAAAATTTGAATCGAAAATCCAAATGTTCGAGTATCTCAAGTAGAATATCGTTATCGCTTTCGAGATAATACTATGACAATTAAAAGTCCAAACTTAGAGCTATTGGTACATCCATAATGTGTATCGTCAAAATCTACGTCACTATGAATTTCGATATTCATTGTGAAAAAAAGATTTAAAGCTTGTCGGGGCATTGGCTAAAGTAGGGTACCTTCAATAATTTTTGATTGATTTCCACATTTTTGGGAAAAAAAAGAGGTGCGGTTTCTCTCATTTTCCAGCATTCAATAGCATCTCCTATAATTATAATTAATACACATTATCTCGAAATGTAATCCAAATTTATGCTCCGTACCTTCAATACTCTTCGTGCCACTATGGATTATACAAACCCGTCTTACCGATAAATGTGTTCGTCCTGCGAAGAGATGATTATTTTTTTTATTAGTAGTGCGTTAAATTGAAACCATGAGTAATCAATTCTTAATTTTGTTGTTGGTATGGGTACTGATACAAAGAAATTTTAACGTTCAACCTGATTTTGAGTCACTCGAAGCCTTGTATGTGGTTTGAAAAAAAAGGATGAAATTTCACACTTCCTAAGTATACACTCGTACAAACTAACGGAAACAGATCTGTTGCTTCAATTAATATAAAAAAATCTCATATTATTAATCTTTTCAAACCCAACATTGTTCACAAAACGAACGAAAATCATCAAATTCCGCGCAACGAGCAACATCGATCCTCGTATAAGGTCCAATTTTCGGGCTACGCCGCTTTGATCACTCAAAAATTCGTACATACACGTGAGGGCTATGTATAACCCCTTGGTTACGCGCTCACACGTACACCCACCTGTTTGTGCGTACAGAACTAAAAATAGATCAACGGCGAAGGACATCGACTCGTGGAAAAGCCGATAACTTGGACGGCTCCCTCCGCATGCCTTACACGTATACCAATTTTTCCGTCACAGGTCTGAGCAAACACGAGCCCGCGCGTGCCCATGTGTACACGTAAGCGACGCGTGGAAATTATTACGCTACGCTCCCGCGATACCTCCATCCCCCCCCCTCGACTTTATACTTATATACGTACCTATACACGCACACAGCGTTTACTCATATATAAATTCGCAACAGTAGCCGTTAAGACTTTTTGGAACCAATGGAGCAGTTGCGAAGGAGACGATACACGGGTAGATACGTTTTTTGCCAGCCTAAAACTCTTCTGTAAAAAACTACCGTTGCACACAATTATTTACTACTTCTGGCTAAATGTCACTTTGGTTTTCCACTGCGACGCGGAGAGCTGTGCATACATTTGAACGTGCGCTTATTTTGGCTTGACGATGGCGCTTGGGCTGCGGCTCGTGTCGTCCGAACGTTGTCCTTAGTACATCAGGTGCAGGATACGTCAGGCTCGATGGTCTCGAGCATTGAAAACCTCGGCCATGAAAGTTTGCACGAAAATCTGCCAATTTTACGTGGTGAGTGATCCATGTGTCCTTTGTAACTACACGCGCGGCTGTACAATGAATTACCCGCGAACAAATCTTTGTTTCGAGACGTGCCCTCTGTACCTTTTCTCCAAATTCAAAATAGTGAAAATTTCACTATATTTGTGAAAGTGAACAAGATTTTCACTGGCGAAACAGTGAAAAACTAGGACCGCCTATTCGCGCCCAGTCGAGATATGAATTTCAATTCTAAATATTCATCGGTAATCCAATAAACGATCTTGATCCAAATGAAGACAATTGCACAACCCACACACATTATTTCAAGTGATACCAACAACAAGTTAATCAACTAATTTAAATAGTCGAACGTTAACTTGGCACAAGTGATAAATATTCACTGTTTTGCAGTAAAATTCACTATTTTACAGTGAGTAAATAATTTATAAGTATACAACTTTGAAATGGTAAAATCGCCTGTTTCACTATTAATAAAACGTATATTCTTTATTTTACAGCGAATATGCACTTTTTTGAAAAAGTTGTCACTATTTCAAATTTCGAGAGTACATAATATACAAATATATACCTACGCTTCGATCGAAACCTCGCATGTGATATACATGAAATACTTAATTTGCCGGCGGCACTTTTGGCCGCACGCGCATAGGTATATACAACTTAGTGACAGAAACTTCCCCGATGGCACCGCGGCAGGCGCGCTTAGCGTGGCCTTTCTTGAATTAACACTGGCACACGCGGCTTAATTCGCTTAATTAGCCGGATGACGATGAGACGCGCGTGAGCTCGTAATTTTCGTACACTTGTGCATCAGCCCCCCCCCCCTGTCCGTGCACATATATATGAACGGGTTACACGTGTACTCGGAGCTTTTTTTTTTTTTTTTATCGTTTCTAATCTATTACACGCGTCGTTGCGGATTAATTGCGTTTGACTCGATGCCGCGCGTTTTGATGGTTTCGCGCGTCCGTGCAATCAATGCCTTTACGCGTTTGGCTCGATGCCGAACATGTGTTTAGGTACCTATAATACAGAGTAAATTTATAATTGTGCCCCGATGTACATACCGATCCGGCAAATAAGCTCCGATGCTTGTATGTTCTTGCTGATACTTCGTTACGGATAATTATAGAAGAGGGTTTACGCGACGCGTGGATTGTTTGGATGGAAATATCCGCACGATGACTAGTATGTTCTTGAAAACGTAAGCCATTCGTCACTTGGAAGCTATTTGGTTCAATGTTCCTTTCCAGTTCCAACCGACGAATACTCGTGCTTTTGTATGAATCTTTTTGTATCGATTGCATTATACGTTTTCTCCGGTGCTCACAAGATATCGTCGCGGGGCTGGGTGCTCTCGAGTTTGAGGCTTTTAATGACTTCTATAGGGTGCCCAGCCCCTCGGACATCGTAACACCGACACACCAATACAAAATTAGAGGGACGTTTATTTATTTATTAATATAAAGAATCAACGGGCCATTTGCCCTTTACAATGCTGTAAAAAGCAGAGTCTTATAAACTATCGATTGGCACCCAGATTTATTGATTATAGATAATTTGACCCACGTCAGGACTTGGCTTACAAAAAATATATTCCCTCATATATGCCACGGTATACTCATGTTCTTACACGAAAGAATTATATACATCAATTCTTTTTCGCCCAACACCTTTTTTTTACATTTTCTTTTGTACCTCCCGTGAATAGTTTTATTAACCTCGTTTGTATATGTTTACCTATTAGTTCGCTAGTTACATGTTTGTTCATGGTTTTTCTAACGCTTTCTTTATTTTCTACCAATTCATCTTGCATCTGCTTATTACATGGCTCAAAAATTTTTTTTTTTTTTTTTTACTAATTCTGAACTACTAATGCTGCGCAACTACTTACGTATTATACCGAGGTGTTGTACATATCATTGCATAACGTGTGTTAAAATATTTACTCTATACAGATTAATTTTTTTAATTACATGTACATGGTCATGACTGGGGTTCAGATGAGTTATACTTTTTATCTTCAATACTTTTGATCTCTCACATTTTTTTACTTTATTTTTCTGATTCTGATGTGTACAATCGGAAGAGAAGGGGGTTTAGAATACATCATTGCCTGACTACTGGTATGCTCCTAAATTTTTCTGACATTTAAACTTTGATCTTTACTTTTTTCCCCACATTTTGTATATTTACTATGTTTTCTCAAAAATATCTTTTACTCCATCTTTAGATATTTGCCGATGCCTTATTAATCCAGTACTGTTTAGAGCTTTTCTCTGGAGAATTACTGCATCAAGTGTTACTACATAAAAGGCAGTTTTTAGATCGACGATGGCCACGTGTTCTTTCTTCTACTTCGCTTTTGTGATTTAGACATGTTTTCTAATACATAATAGAATTTATACATGGTCCGTTTTTGAATCCTGCCTGACTTACCTTTTTCTTCGACTTCATTGACTAGTCTTTCCTTCAAAATTTTCGGATGTATTTTTCACTCTGTTGGTAATGGTCAACTCGTAACTTTCATTTCTACAAAATACCTCGAATATTTCTTTCATTTTTCTAATTTGATATCATTATCTTGAAAAAATGCATCATCTCTAGTTTTCCATTAACATTACTAAATCTCGATTTCTTTTTTAACGTTTCCCAGTCTCCTTTCATTTGGATTTTGTTTATTCACCACATGTTTTCTCTATTTAGCTTTCCTCTTCTTGACCTAACAAGCTTCGCTCCGCTATTTTCTTCCACCAGATCTCCAATTCCTACATTCAATTCTTTCTTTCTTACACAACTGCCTCGTCTGCGATCTCCGTTTTGTTCCAGCCGAGCTTTTTTTTTTTTATAGTGCCTGTTATTTACCATAACAATGCAATCCATCACCGAGTTCCTCTTGCTCCTACTTGAGCTCATCTCACTAATCCCCTCCAGCCTAAGCCGTTCAATATCGCGAAACTTTTATCCTCAATCACTTGTATCATCTGAGCCTCCAGCTGAATTTAACTTCTCACACTGTTTGGCAAACAGTAGTAGTTATTTTTCCATAACATCACCGTACTTTCATGTCGAAACTGGTACATTGATCTACTTATCTCTATAGTGAAAAGAGAGTTTTAACCATTGTAATAACCAAGTCATTGTACGAAAACCTTTTTAATACCAATATTACACAAATCGTGACCGAATAGGGACATGGAGACTAGCCTTTAGACAATGATCGTGTCCACAAATTTTCACCTAAACCACTTACACGATTGCCCAATGCTGGTAGTGGATGAAAAAAAAAAAAAAAAAAAACTAACGAGCTGGGGGTCGACCGATTATTGCAGGGCGAGCTGTCGGACGGGTGCGTGAACGACGATGGATGCCTGGGTGGCAGCGACCTCGAGGGCGAGGGCAAACAGGTGCTGGTGGGAGTATGCGCGATGGCCAAGAAATCGCTGAGCAAACCGATGAAGGAGATACTCACGCGTCTCGAGGAATTCGAGTACATAAAAATCGTCGTCTTCGCCGAGGAGGTCATTTTGAAGGTAACTCGCGGCGTGTATGGTTTGTCTGGGCGTAAATGACTTTTTTCGCGCGTTGGTTGAAGGAACCGGTTGAAAACTGGCCGATCGTGGATTGCCTGATAAGCTTCCACAGCAAGGGTTTCCCCCTCGAGAAGGCGATACAGTACGCGAACCTCCGCAACCCCTTCATAATCAACAATCTTCCCATGCAGTACGACATTCAGGTATGACGTGCGCTTCGATCGTTGCTGTGAAAATTACTTTTTTTGTTTCGATAAATAGTTTTCTCTGCAGGACCGGAGAAAGGTCTACTCCATCCTCGAGTCGGAAGGAATCGAAATTCCCAGGTACGCGGTTCTCGACAGAGATTCGTCGGATCCGAAACGTAAGTCACGCTGTACACGTCGAGTGGCACAGTTTATTTTTTTTTCTTTCACATGGTGATTGGCCCGCGTGTGCGTGTATGCCTGTGCACGTCTTGTTGGTTGCATGATTGGTAACCCGATTATTATACAACGAAGCTTTGCTGCATGAAAGGTGATCCACGGAACATGGAGTTGAAAGATCGGTCGGATGACTGTTTTTGGGTTTAATTGGATTGGATTATTGGTTAAAACCTTTTTTTCCCCCTGACTACTGATGTATCTAACATTAACATCGCGACTGTGTGCTTGTCAATAAAAGAATTCTTCGTTCTAGTCCTCACTCGTGTTGTGTTGCGTTTGAATGTATTGATTGTGACTTTCGAAGACCACAGACTCATTTTCAGATCACGAGCTGGTCGAGTCGGAAGACCACGTGGAAGTCAATGGGGTCACGTTCAACAAGCCCTTCGTGGAGAAGCCCGTCTCTGCGGAAGACCACAACATCTACATTTACTATCCCACCTCCGCGGGCGGAGGCAGTCAGCGCTTGTTTAGAAAGGTATTGTTTGGATTTTTTAATTTTTTCCGTGGATACAAGGGTATATGATATGAACTACCAGTGGCTCAGTTGGAGCGTTTGCCTTCCACCTGGAGGGCTAGGGTTCGATCAATGCATTCGCGGCACCTCTGTCGGGGTTTTTTTTTCCACATGGTCCATTTACCGTGCCATCGCAGTTGGTAATAAAAAAAAGTCCAATTAGGTACCCAAAAGCCAAATAAATAACGAGACAAAGACAACTCACTTGGTATTAATCGTGAGAAAAAAAAAAAAAAAGTTTACTCGACGATTGTCGAAATCACTAATTTCATCCGAAACAGTTTCGTTTCACCAGCCATACAATAATTATACAATGCTATTGAGGTGAAATATATTTGCATTGGAGCATAAATCATTGCGTTTAATGCATCTGGCAACTTACTACTTCCGATGCAGTTAATCGTCGGTAATTGATGTAACGAATCGACCCGTTCATTAGAGGATTTGTCGACCGGTGGATATACGCAAACGAACATTCAATAAACAGAGTCATATCTGTCTCGACAAAAATAAACCACTAAAGTATCGTTTTCCCAGTAACGGGTGCAATGTAAAACAAAAAGGGTCGGAAAATCGAATGAAAATATGAAAGAAAAAAAAAAAAAAAAAAAAACCACAGAATTGAAATTTCTTTTATACACTACAAACATTACTACATTAGAAAATGCTACAAAAAAATTAAAAAAAAAAAAAAAATTGACGAGAGATGTAACGCTCCTCAGATCGGCAGCCGTAGCAGCGTGTACTCGCCCGAGTCGCGGGTGCGCAAGACCGGCTCGTACATCTACGAGGACTTCATGCCCACCGACGGCACCGACGTCAAGGTGTACACCGTGGGCCCGGACTACGCGCACGCCGAGGCGCGCAAGAGCCCGGCCCTCGACGGCAAGGTCGAGAGGGACTCCGAGGGCAAGGAGATCCGCTACCCCGTCATACTCAGCAACGCCGAGAAACTCATCAGCCGGAAGGTTTGCCTCGCGTTCAAGCAAACCGTCTGTGGATTCGACTTGCTCAGGTGAGTCCGGTTATTTGCTTTTGCGCGTCAATCGAGCCTCCAATGACATCATTTATACACCGAGTAGAGCCAACCGATCGATGACGCGGCGGCAGGAGCACACGATGCTATTTTCTACGCTTGATCCGATCGATGCATGTACGAGCCGATTTCCCTCTGCGCGTGAAAACAACAAAAGCGAGTCTCTGCCGATTTTTCACTTCCCTACGTACATCCGAGCGAATTGTAAAATTATCAATGGCACCCGATACCCTTCGAGTCTCGCGTTACAGCTCGCGGATAAGTTGACGCTCGCTTGATTATGCCGATTTTCATTGCAGAGCCAACGGCCAGTCGTTCGTCTGCGACGTGAACGGCTTCAGCTTCGTGAAAAACTCGAACAAGTACTACGACGATTGCGCCAAGATCCTCGGCAACATGATACTCAGGGAGCTCGCGCCCACGCTGCACATACCCTGGAGCGTGCCCTTCCAGCTCGACGACCCGCCGATCGTGCCCACCACCTTTGGCAAAATGTGAGTATACATGTCATGTACCTTTGCTCGTACAGCTTTTGGAACGGCTTACTTTCTTTTTTTCTCTCCCCCTTGAAGGATGGAGCTGCGCTGCGTCGTCGCCGTTATAAGACACGGGGACCGCACCCCCAAGCAGAAGATGAAGGTCGAGGTCCGGCATCCAAAGTACGCATCCTCCTTTCCTTCTCCGACTATGTTAGTAGTCGTAGACAAAAGTTAATACACACGGGGGCGTTATTTCTTGGCTGCAGGTTTTTCGAGATATTCGCAAAGTACGACGGGTACAAGCACGGCCACGTGAAGCTCAAGCGGCCCAAGCAGCTGCAGGAGATCCTCGACACGGCGCGCAGCCTCCTGTCTGAGATCCAGCATCGGGCCGCCGGCCCGGAACTTGAGGAGAAGCAGGGCAAGCTGGAACAGCTCAAGAGCGTCCTGGAAATGTGAGGCTTGGTAGCGTTTTGGGTGAAAATTGCCGGTGTTTTTTGGTGTTGACCTTGAGACTTTTTCCGCTGCAGGTACGGGCACTTTTCGGGTATCAATCGCAAGGTGCAGATGAAGTATCAGCCGCGAGGGAGACCCAGGGGTAGCTCCTCCGACGACGGTAACAGCAGCAGTACGTGTCGACGAGCTGTTTCGGGGGTTATCGGTGCTCTGTGGGGATAATCACTTGGAAATAATGTGCCTTTCTTCGTTATCGTGTTCGCAGATCGTCTGGGAGAGCCGTCGCTGGTCTTGATATTGAAGTGGGGCGGTGAGCTGACGCCAGCTGGTAGGATACAGGCCGAGGAGCTCGGCCGGATATTCCGGTGCATGTACCCAGGTGGTCAAGGTAGACACCTTAGTGGTTCGTATCTTAGGCTCCTTTCGCTTCTTTTGCTGACGAACAATACCTTGTTTATTTTATCGCGCCTGCAGACGATTGCAATATATTCAAAATATCGTACGATTTTTATAATATATAAATATTGTGTACTATTAGTATTTGTGTCACATTTAGACCTATTACATATATCTTGTATGTATTATATACATATATATGCCATTTATTGATTCTGCCAGTGTTTATAATATACATATACAAATAGGATTCGCAAGAACCGATGCTGGACTAATTGAGAGTTCGCAGGTTGTATTGGAATTAAATTAAGTTGTGACCTTTTTGTTTTGTGCAACCATGCGCGTGTTTCGTTAACGTGTATGGTACACACCTATTTTAAAAGTAATTTTACCGTTGCATCCTCTCGTTGTGGTTCGATCCTCAACTGTTACTACTATTATTACTATTATATTGTTATTGTTATACATATAGTTGATATTCGTTACTTGTCGTTGTTTTTTTATCATTGAATAATGTTGAGAGAGACGTCTAGCAAAGAAAGTGAGTCAAGTCAAATGCAATTGAAATTCTTTTGTGTTTGTTGATTTTTATTAATTTTTTGTTTTTTTTTTTTTGTTTTTTTTTCTTTTTTAATTTGTTTATTAGAGAAAAAGATGATGGAAATGTTTTATTCACCGCTTCGAGTATTTAATGTTTATAATCGCGAAACGCCTAAAAACTTTTTTCATATTTTTGATTAACAACTCAGTTTGAACACTTCCATCGTCTTTACACACTTTTATAGTTTTTTCTACTTTCACGGAAATACTTAAATTTATGTTGCGTGTTTTAGCATTAAAATTATTATTTTTTTTTTATTGTTTTCTTTAATTTATAAAAAAAAACGCTTTGGGTTGATTTTTACGTAGTATTTCCGAAAAAAAAAAACATCGTAAAGAACAAACGAGTTTTCAAGCAATTTCCATATAATTTGAAATGTCATTTCAGAGGAAGACTCAGAGATGTTACCAAACCACGGTAACTTTTTATTCAAAATTAATTGCTAGTTCGTAGTCATAGTTATGTGCAGTTACTGTATGTCAATGTTGTAAAAATATCCCTCGGCAATGTCAGAGCAGCAGAAACAAATTTAATTATTTCAAAGATACGTTTGTCGTACACTCTGTTTTCCTGTTATCCTGCTTGGTATTGCCTGAGCGTTGATACAACGGAAACTGTTGTCTCTTGTACACGAGGACACACGAGGCCGACCAAAAATGTAGTCGCTTTCCCCACCCTTTCAGATTCTTTTTTTTTCTTATTATTACTGATCGATTAATTAAGCTAACGTTTTTTTTGCTGTTTTGCAACTAATTCTGTTTTACGTAAAAAAAAAAAAAAAAAAATCATTATCATTTGTTTCGACCCATTGAACTGTATGTACTTTGATAGTGTGGCACATCATTTGAATGTCGTCTCTCACAAAACATTATCGATTTCTTACAAATAGTATATAAACGACAATTTTTCACGAAATCGCCTCTCATAATAGATAGAAACCGATCAAAAGTGATATATATTCATGATTCTTTTATGTGTTGATACATGTTTGTACACATTTGGTTACGATTTTTTATATTTTGCAAAAGTTTTTTGATTTGTTTATGTTTTGATGAACACCCTCGCTCGTACACTACACACACGCACTCAAGCAACGTTTCACTCGTGAACTTTGGTATTTTACCTTCAATGGTGCACAACGTGTTTTTTTTTCAACATTAAAAAAAAAAAAAATTGTTACAAAGTTGTAAAAACGTCGACAATGTCCACTGATATTTGTAAACACTTTTGATTCCTTAACTCGTTGATTTGCACTTAGATTTCATGTGAATGGTGATACAAATAATTCAATACATCATACCGAATTCAATACATATCTGGACTCGATATTGTTTTTATTGTTTTTTCATTCTGGCTTAGTTTAATGAAAATTGTAATCATTACCCCCATAGTCTAATAATTTTGTTATTTAGATTTAACAATTAATCATAGGTAAATTGTGGCCTGGCCCATTGTCATTATTACATTTTTTTTATATTCTTTTTTGTTAGAAAAAAAAAGGATTAAAGGAAGAAAGAAACACGAAAACTAGAATATTTTCTAAAATTTAAGTGATTTTGAGGCGTAATTATTACGATTACGTTGTATACACATTGTGCTGAATTTTAATTAAAATTATGTAGTGCCAGAAGTTACATGAAAAACTAAATGCTAATCTTGTTCATATTGTAGAATTTGACGTTATTCAACATCAGGTGTCAAGTAACTTCTCTTGGAAGCAAATTAGCCGAAAAAAGCTGCAGATACATTGTCCACGTTTTAAAAACATTTTTACAACTTTACTGCAACCTATATATGTATTATTAATCGTTTGTAAAAATTTTCAAAACGTTGTAAGCTATGGGAGGTACATAATGTACAAATGAAAGTCACAAAAGTCAATGAAACGTGTGACAAAAAAACACAAGTGCAGCTGACGCACACGTATATATTTGTAAAATCAATATACAAAAATCAAGCATCGTCTTCGATAAAAAAAAACACACACACATACACACACACCACCAAAACGCTCTAACGCACACCAGGAGCAGCGACTTCCTCGATGTACTAATGTTCGTATGTATCTATTGCGGATGCACCAGGTGAATACGCCGGCGCCCAAGGACTCGGCCTCTTGAGGCTGCACTCGACCTTCCGTCACGACTTGAAAATCTACGCGAGCGACGAGGGCAGGGTACAAATGACCGCAGCCGCCTTCGCCAAGGGTCTGCTGGCGCTCGAGGGCGAGCTCACGCCCATCCTCGTGCAGATGGTCAAGAGCGCCAACACCAACGGCCTACTCGACAACGACTGCGACAGCAGCAAGTATCAGAACATGTGAGTTTTTTTTTTATTATTTTTATTTTTATTTTTAATTGTAAATCATGCTTCAAGCATTGATTTTTGGCTGGTTTGTGGGGGTCGTTGCAGGGTGAAAAATCGGTTGCACGAGCTGATGCAACAGGACAAGGAGTTCACGAAGGAGGACAGGGAACAGATCAATCCGACCAACGCCTTGAGCATAAACGCAGCCTTGGATTTCGTGAAGAACCCGGTGAGGTGTTGCCAGCATGTGCACTTGCTCATACAGAAATTGATGGACATAGTGAGGCTGAAGAAGGACGATCCAAAAACGAAAGACGCCATACTGTATCACGGGGAAACTTGGGAGTTGATGGGCCGTCGGTGGGGAAAGATTGAGAAGGACTTTTACACCAAACAGAAGCGATTCGACATCTCGAAGATCCCCGACATCTACGACTGCATCAAGTACGATCTGCAGCACAACAATCACACGTTGCAGTTCGAGCACGCCGAGGAGCTTTACATATACTCCAAGTACTTGGCCGACATTGTTATTCCTCAGGTACACTTGAAACACACATTTGGCCAACTCATCCGAAAGATTATTTGACACGAGACGAAAACGAACGAATTTTGGTTTTTTTCAGGAATACGGTTTGACCGTACAAGAAAAGTTGACCATTGGCCAGGGCATTTGTACACCTCTGTTGAAAAAGATCCGGGCCGATCTCCAGAGAAACATCGAGGAACCCGGCGAAGAAACTGTAAACAGGCTGAATCCAAGGTGATATGGAACGACTAATTGTTAAGATGATACATTGCTCGTACCTTGTATCGTACACTTGTGCATTATTGACAATGATTATTTGCGCTCCGTTTAGATACTCGCACGGTGTATCGAGTCCGGGTAGGCACGTGCGAACAAGATTGTACTTTACGAGCGAAAGCCACGTGCACTCGCTGTTGACGGTTCTGCGTTACGGTGGCCTACTCGACGTGTTGAGCGACGAGCAGTGGAGACGAGCCATGGAGTACGTGAGTATGGTTTCCGAGCTCAACTACATGTCGCAGATAGTGGTGATGCTGTACGAAGATCCAACAAAGGACCCGAGCAGCGAGGAGCGATTCCACGTGGAGCTGCACTTCAGTCCCGGTGTGAACTGCTGTGTGCAAAAGAATTTACCGCCAGGGCCGGGCTTTAGGCCACACTCTCGAAACGAGAGCAGTCACAACCTTGTAAGTTTGTGAGTTCAACTGTTTGTAAGGGTATATTTTTTTTAACGGGATACCTCTTTTGTTTACTACTGAAGGGGGAAGCTGGTGCAGGTCAAGACAACACTTCGCAATGCAGTACACGCATCGAGGAAGAAGACACAGAACTTGGCGCCTTGGAGGATGACAGCGCAATGCCACTCGTTGAACAAGTAAGACGAAACAGTTGCATTGGACACTTTGCGAGCTCAAGTTCAACTTCTTGTGCACACACGTTTTAGCGCTGGGCGCAAAGTATAATCTTTTTACGCATTAATGTGAAAAGTAGCGACTTTGTTTCGTACTTGGATGTACAGTGTGCAAGAAAAACTTGATTCCAGCACCATACATGGAGAAATCACTTCGCAAACAAGTACTCGAAGTTGAACTTGATCCACTTGAGGATCCATGAGTGTCGGGCTTAAACGCACCATTTTTTTTTTTCTTTGCACATAATAGAAAATAATTGTTTAATGTACGCGATCGTTTTTCTCTGTAAGAGGAAACATTGTGTGTTTAAGGAGACGTCTCCACCGCCGATGGAAGTAGACACGTCCGAGGTGGACTCGACACTCGACAGCCCAACCACGACGAGTCGAGCCATCAACATGATGGACCTTGATCCGAATATAATGGACGAGCCTTACGACAGCGGGTTTCTGCAAAGTTCAGCACCTATTCCGATAAGGTTCGTAATTTTCATCGGATCGACGTCCTCTTGAGTTTGCACCAATTGATAGTTATATTTTTATCAGCGCGAGGACAGTAGCTGGACACGAGGCTGCAAGACTGGGCAGCCAATTGGCGGCGACTCAAAGGCTGCGGAGGGAAAGAGAGGTGGGCGTCGCGTACAACGAGCCTCGGGCGCGTAGCTACGACCACCAGAGGCAGGACAAACCAGAGAAGTGTAAGTACTTGGTTGACTTTACACATTCGGGAAAGTAGTAATCTTCGTGATAATTGAAATTGAATCAATGAATTTAAGGTTCAAGAGTAACTCGCAGTAAGAGAAAAAACTGATTACGAAGATATTGCTCTTGTATCGTTGTGATTTCTCAATATGCATGCAACCTGATGAGCATTTTCTTTACAAACGTCGTGTGAAAAATACCCTACGAGTCTAATTTTTATCTGAATACTCTGATGACTTATTTGTTTCGATAAAATACGTATCTGTCACACTTTTTTTTTTTTTCTTATGTGTCTAGGTTTGCACGCTCTTGTAATGGATACTTTTCTTACAAATTTATCTCTGTGCTATTTTCATTGCATCACAGTATACGAAGATACGATTTAATTTGCTGTTTTCGATTAAAAGTTGATGAAGTAGAAAATTAAAACAAACAATTTTTTTTTTTTTTTGAGGTTGCGCCAGAATAATGCAATCACAGGAGTATCAGTACGGTAATATGGTACCGAAAGATTATTTAACAACATACTTGTGTACCACATACCCAATTTGTTAAGTCACATCTATATATTTTTGTTAGGATTTCCTTGAAAATGATACATTATTCGTAATAAATTTCTAGAGAACTCGGAATAAAATACTAACAAAATGATTTTTTACAAATAACATAGGAAACAATTTTTTTACAAATTTCACAAGAAAGGGAAAAATGCATGGTCTTAAAAATCGCTTGCATACTTTAAACATGCTTATATGTACTATATACCAGATAATTTTATAAAAATATAACTTTTACTCATTATTGATCGCTGGTACCTACCATACAATTTGTTGTACCACACACGGCCACGTGTACACATAATTGTTTAATTGCATTATTACCGTGTCGTAGGAATGCAACACACGAGTAATACTTTCTTGTCTCTTTTCTTTCCTTTGTTTTTCGTGTCTCTTTCTGATGTATATAGCTGCGGACAAGCTGCAGTATCAGAGCTTGGACGCGGTCAACAAGGAAGGTACGTCACGCTCAAATCTGCCTCTTACAGCATTTTTATTTTATTTCAATTACCTTTTTTATTATTG
>NW_019379897.1:130752-154317 GCF_000648655.2 Copidosoma floridanum | reverse complement strand
AGACTTTTCAATTGTTATTGTTGAAATATTAATTTATGTAGCGCGTGATGGTAAAAAAACTATTTTTTTTATTTATAAAACGATATCCGTACATCCTATAAAAAAAAGTTTAATGTAAAAATCTTACTAATATATAAAGCAAAGTCGCTAAAACCGTTGTAATCGCTAACCGCGAAAACTACTAAACCAATTTGCTGAAATTTTGCACACTGATTCTTGACACTTCCTAGATGGTTTTAGTATAGTTTTGATCTTGAAAAATTCAATAACAATAGCAATAAATGAGCTCAAAGTTTTGCAAAAATACGCCAGCTTTTCACTTCAGTTCAGTAGGATCCGCCAGGTGGCGTCGACATAAAGTCGAGGCTACCTGCAACAGAATTAAATAAGTGTGGTTATAATATGCCGGGGAGTCTCGAAAATTTCTGCAGTTGTCTACTGGTAGTTAATCGAGAATGTAGATGATAGTTGTGCAGCTGGGTAACCCGGTTACCGACGACACTCTTATCTGAAGGGCAAGTGACCCAGGTCCACATCCACCCTGAATCTCCTGGATTGACGAGTGTGACCAACAAAAAAATTGTAGTAACGGATAACGTCCCTGGAAGTAAAGAAGGAGACGTATTTAGCCGGAGCACGACCTGCTCCAACACTTCAGAGTTGTGAGGCCGTACCACTATATTGCCTGGTACCGTCAGAGAATTTTTGGCTAAAAATGTAAGCCAGAGAAGACAGCCCTGAGGAGCACGAGCAGCCACAACGGCTTCCTTCTCAGTGGTCGTTACCCCAACGGCATACCCACTTTTTCCTGACTAACGATGAGCGGTTGGTTATCCGGGGAAAGACCCCAAGACGAGATATTCTTTGGTCAGCGGCGTACCTCCTTCCATCACAGTCTCCGTACATAGAGACTTCGAGAGTAAGAGTCAAGCTACGCGCAGCCAGCTCTTCATCATCAGGAATAATAATAAGGAATAGCTGGAAGTTTCACCACTGGCCCTTTTTAGAGCCATTATAACTATCCACGTTTCCTACTTCACCATCAATTTCATCGGTTCTTTTAAGGACCACGTAAGTTAAAACTACCTTGCGAACAAATATACTTTTATTACAATTTCCGGAAGCGATTTGTCGACTAAAAGACTATATCAACTAATGATGGCCACTATTAAACCAAGTCAGTCATTCACTGGCAATCATCACGAGCGGAGTTGTACTTCGCAAGGCTGGGAATCCCGGTGTCCGACGACCCCATATTACCCTCTCGACTCTAAGCATTCAACCAGGAATCACCGATCCTTTCCAAGGTCTGCACTGGGCGAACCCAACAGCTATGAAGGAAATAAAAAACTTGATTCAACGGGACAGTCTTCAACGGGCAAGCATCACGAACCTCCCCATCTTAGATCACCCAAAACAACTGAGTCTGCAAAAAAAGGTGCTTTAGACACCAACGTCTTCGACGTTATACCAGGAGATGTTGGAAAAGATCTCTACAACTAGTTTCAAAGCTTTGGACTTTGTAATTCTTCTCCTGATCAGTCTGGGGCTTCAACAGCAGGCCAGAGAAGATCACCCTCAGGTATCCAGGCAGTCACATTTGCTAGAAACTTCAGTCAAGAAAGAGTTTACTTAAGAAGCTCACCGGTCTTTTTTAGGGCCATGAGACGTCGAACTACCTTGCCAACAAATATAGTAGAACTTAACAAAGTTGACAAAAAACAGCTTTTAGGGGTCACAAAAGTCTTAAGCATGCCAAAAGTCACAAGAAGGTGAATTGAAAGAAAAACTTCAAATGTATCTAATAAATACAATTTCAAGTGTCAACAAAATGACGTAGAAAATTTATCGAGATTAAAACAGCAGCATCAAAATCGACAAATAAAGAATTCATTACGTGGGAGATCAGCTTTTTATTGTACCCTGACAGTAATCTCTCAAATCTTTAAAGATCTAATTTCAGATTTTTAAATAAGTAGAAAATGTATTTGTGTTTTTGAGGCAATAGAAACGTTTTTTTAATATATATTTTTTTGTATTTTAAAATTTTAACTGCTTTAAAAAAAGCCCTTTTCGTAAATTACACGGGAGAAACTGCAAATCAACGGATTCTTATGGCCAACGATTATTTTATGGCACAAGAAACGCACGGTACTTTTCTGCATAATTACATTGTATTTAATTTTTACAGCTTATTATTTGACCAAATAAACTGCATGGATCCCAAACAAATATGTTTTTAATAAGAACATTTTTGTTTGAAAACATTTCACATTACATGTCAACACACTACATAGTTCTATTTGGTAAGTCTCAGGCGAAGCAGAGACGGGGGGCCGCTAGTTGTGGATAATTGAAAGATCTACAACTTTTGTATTTTTCATTTGTCAGTATAACCTGAAAATTTTGTATTATCATGCAAAAAAACGAGAAATCATCATTTTATCAATTATTAAGAGTAATTTTTTACTTCTGAAACGAAGATGAGCAATAATTACTGAAGAAACTATATTTTACTAAATTGATAAAAATGTGTCATAAAAAGTTGAGTAAACATTATGATTGCCTAATATTTATTTATAGATGTAACAAAATTTTCATGTACAAGTAAAACTTTTCTTACAGTTCTACAACAAAATTATGCCACTAGAAAATTTTTACAATATTTGTTTTTTCGTGCAAAGAAAACAGCCTCGCTTCTTATTCTTTACGAGATAGTGGAACCATGCTATGATCATTTAGCGTTCCCTTAATCGTTGTTGCTTTGAAAAATCTCTCTGACACTAATTTTCTTTCTTTTTCGTAATCATCATTTATAGAATAACTACAAGTAAGATTTGGCAGTGATTATGTGGCCCAATTAAAGAGTTCTCGCGGCATTCGAATAAAATTGTTATTTCTCTGAAGTCTTGCTCTGGCAACTAGTTGTTTTACAGTCCCGCCTACTCCGTCGCATGTTCCCTTTCTATGTGAAGTAGGGAAAAAATGCCACTCTGCTGCTATTTTAAAGTCTTCAAAGTGATGAGTGAGATAAATGAAAATCTTTTTATTCTTTTACTGTCCACTCGCACCGTCAGACATGTATATTATTTTATGAAGACAGGGTAAATTTATTTTAATAAATTCAATCAACTGCTTTTGATATAGATGTACGGCAATAGTGTCATGATGTAGGCATTCAGAAATGCAAACAAAACTTGAAATTTTTAATTCATCCAAGTCATTCCTATAATAAAGTGAAAATGAGTGTACGGTTGCCTGATCGTTGTTCTAATGTATACCCTGAACCGAGTTTTGAATTATGAAAGCATAATTTTCTGAGAAGTCACAAATTACGATACACTCGTTTTCTCTCAGTTTATTTTTCATCTCATTTAAGAGATCCCTTTGTTGGTTAACCAAAAATAAATGAATCAACAGTTTTTGCAAGCCTTCACTTATCTTCTGTAAAAATTCATCAAGTGGAGATATTAGGGTCTGCAATGAGGTTCTTTCAACCGTAACCCATTGTTTTTAGGTAACAATTTCAATACATTCTTCTTTAAAAATTTCCTCCAGTTGCTCAATAACATTCGTCACGCCTGGGCACTTCTTACAAGAATTCAAATAACAATCAGTCGTTTTGTTTTTGCATACCATGCGATCCAAACAATCCTTATAATTCATCAAAGGCAGCTGAGAACCGGAAGTAAGTGATTTAAAATTGGCACCATTCTCTAATGAACTAATATTTTAATGCATAGGACATACACAAACAGAGTGAATACCAGAAGCACCTGCCAAAACTCAATATTTCGGCCTTAAGCTAGCAAACTTTGAGAAACTACATTTCATAGTTAGATACGTACTAGTTAAAATTTTATACAATTCTTTTAAATTGTTTAGTCTTTTTTGAATAGGTACCGATTTGCCGTCTACTTTTATCGAAACGTAATCTTTTTTTCCGGGCATATATTAAGTGTTGTCATCAGACTGGCACAAGCTAACAATTGTATCGATTATATTATTATCTAGAGATGAATGTTGTTTTGGGTTTGGATCCCCAATCAATTTCTTATCTCAAGCAACATTTTTTGCTATGCCTATCATGATACAAGTTTCGGAAGAAAATGTGTCTTTAATTTTTTTATAAGACCACGATCGAAAAATTGTCAAAATTTAAATTTCATGAACGCAGTTGGCTGAAGTTTTAAAACTTTCTTGCAAAGCACTTTTTATTGAGGACTCGTCGTCATTTGCTTCTAAGATCATCTGGATCATCTTGGATCAAATTAAAGATTTTTTTATCAATTACGGACGATATTTGTTTTGATTTTTCGTCCAATATAATACCTTTTCGACGATAGTTTTTGTTTTTTAATGGGCGAAGATCCTAAAAAGCTTTATTCTTTGTTGAAAAAACCCACTCGTTTACTTTGCAAAGATGGATTATCCCCCGAAAATCCAGATGTACCGTCACTGCTTCCAACTTTTATATCAGATTCTTCACTTGAAGAATCCTCCTTTTGTAGCGTCTACAAAAAATTAGACTAAAACATCGACTTAAAATTTTACGAGAGATTAGGTATGTCTGAACTCAATATAATAATCAAAATATTGTACGTACCGATTCTGGTAGTTTATTTTCACTCTCTTTTGTATCTTCTTTTTTTAACTTTGATAACTTCAAGCCCCAAGAAGAACAAATTTTTTGTTTTAATGCATCTGATGAAATTACCAAGTCCATTTTTAAAAGTTGGTTTTCATTTACTGTCTTTAAATCAGAAGTGTTTGTTATTTGGTGTTTGACATTAAAAGGATTAAAACATTTTTCTGATTGATAACTAGTATTTTGTATTTTACGTGCCTCTTTCCGTGGCATTGTTACAAAGTAAAAATTATTTAACTTTAAATTTCAACGAGTAAGAATATGTCTTGTAGTGGACCAAAATAAACGCACAGCTAATCCAAAAGCCAACAAACTTGTAGTATGGTGAATGTGCGCGAGTAGCGTGGGTAACACTTTAAATCATAGATCGTACTGTAGGCAGGCTTCCCGCGAAATTTTAAAATTCGAAAAAATCAAAGAGATAAAAAATCTACTTATTATATAAAAGCAGACAATTAATAAAACAATAACAACCAAAGTAGCAATAAAAAAATTTGAAGATCAAAAAACGGTTTACGTGTTGATGTTACGACATACAACAATCGTGGAAACAGAAAACATGGGATTTCTAAAAAAACCTGATAAGATCCGAGTCGAATGACCTAGAGTATGCGCGCGAGCAAAAACGTCAATTGATACCTCGACGAGCATTGTTATTATTATTTTTTTGTCTAGTGCTTAATAATCTTTTTATGTTTCTTTAATGAACATTCGTTTTTTATCATTCAGGAGATTAGATTGGAAAATAAATCCTTTATGATGTAATTTTAATGTAAATTCATATCAAATAAAAGATAAAATGGTGATTTCTCGCTTTTTTGCATGATAATACAAAATTTTGAGGTTATACTGACAAATGGGAAGTACAAAAGTTGTAGATCTTTTAATTATCTACTACTTATACCTTTAACTTTTTTTGATACGAGGTACAGATATCATTTTCTACTCAAAAAACTGTTTTTTTACCATTACACGCTACATAAATTAATATTTTAACAATAACAATTGAAATGTCTCCATATTTCAAAAACATGTTTTTTACGTAAAATTTGACGTAGAATATTTATTTTGGGCGCAATTGTTAAAAATCGATTAAAACATATAAACTGTCAATAACAATATTATTTTGTAAATAGTTTTTTTTTAATTTTTTTTCTTAATGTTCAACTTTTCAGCTATAAAAGAGCCAATGGTGAAAATTTTGTAGCTCTTAAGAAGTCGGAGCTATACATTGTCTTAAATGAGTCTCCAACCACTATTATGAAATTTGTTATAACTTATCAAATCGAAAATGGGCGTTAAAAAAAATCCTTGGACAAGTATCTCTTATTTTGCAATATAGAAACTGAAAAAAAAATTTCAGCTGAATCGGAGAGGTGACGATTAATTTTTAGCAAAATTCGTTCGGTTTGTGATAGAATGACCTATATATGAGTAAACAAGTACCCAAGAAAGACGCTATTATCGCTTGGGGCTAGTCACGTTATCTTACGATCAAGCTTTTTTGCAATACTCCCTTATTTCAAAACTGCTCATAAAGCGATTGACGGAAAATTTATTTGTGTTTAACTTTTAGTACTTAAAGATTTGATTATGAAGTAATACTGAAGCATTATGATACGTGCTTTAAGATGGCCAGAGTCCGAATCAAAAAACTTGAAAAACCTGTTGTTCATGAGATAAAACAGAACCTATAAAATGTAAAAAAATTTTAACGTCTGTCGACTAAACTGTGTTATAAAACTCAAAAAATCGAAATTATTTAGCACATCTAATTTTAACATTTAGTTCGCCTATAATATATACCGATTCCTCTTGTTTAAGTATTCATCTACGTTCTCTTGTAGTTTCTTGAGTATAGTTTGTATCTTTGTGTTCTTAAGTGTCTTAATAATTTTTGCTCCTATTCAAATAATATCATATTTAAATTACTTTATTCAACCCTGTATTTGATCACATTTCTTTAATGCCAATTAGAACGCCTTTTTTCTACTTTTTTTTTTTTAACTGTCATTTTCCAGTAGCAATTATAACTTTTGTGTAGTTACTTTTGCCTCTCTAATAAATTTTAGTATAATATCGCTAGATCACTATTATAGTTAACTAGAACTGCATATTTTCAGTTAATAAAAGTGTATAAGATTAGGTTCAGTACATCTGGGCTCTGAAAACGCATTATACAGGGTCTTAAGTGTTTAAGATCCTTAATCAAGCAGCTTACGCGAGATTTTAAAGTTAGTTGTAATTGCTATAAGGTTTTCCAATTTATATTTAGTAGTAAAGGGCTTTCGAAGATCATACTGATTGTAAGTTAACTAGGGATCAAAAAAGATTTTTATATAAAAAGACCGCTTATAGATGTGATACCCCACAATTAATGCATGTCTTAGAAGTTGGAGTCCCGAATAATGTGGTTGAAATTTCACGTCATAAGGTTGTAAGGATTCAAGGACTAAGTTGTCAGAATAGATGAATTGAAAATCTCAATAATATTTAGTTCTTGAACTTACTGAGATAATAGAGTCAATAAAAAAAACATCAAGTTACTGTAAGGTTTAAGGTTGTTCTGTTGATACCAATATCTGTGTGTGTATTTATATATATACATGATATTCGTAGTGTTATTCTTACGGACATAAGAGTAAATTATGATCTCAATAAAAACTCATTTACTAAAACATATTGTGAGTAATTATGCCAAGTTTGGAAAAGATTCTGTCTCTAGAAATTAATCTATTAATTAATATTATTTGTTTATTGTCATAATAATTGAATATCTAAATAACTTTTGAAATTCTAGAGTTGTACTGGCCTAAAAAGTTATGAAAATATTGATAAAATTAATAATAAACACTCATCATTTTGTTGCACATGCGCAGAAGACGATAAATCACTTTTCTCTTGATTTCTTCAAATCTAAGTGGTTTATATATAATCTTCACAATTTTCAAAGATTACTTATAAAAAAAGCACAAATACAATTATTATTTGTGGAGGCTTATCATTTACTTTTGAAATTATAGTCGTTTTAGTGATTAATTCAATAAGACTGCGTGTTAAATTGGTGAGTTTTCAGTAGTGATTTTCTGAAAAATTAAGTGGTTGACCCTAATATTTTTTATCGCAAATTAAGTAAGCACACTTTGTTGACATAATTTCAAAATTTTAGAGATTATTATCATTCCAATAAAAATCACCCAATCTACCTAAGATATGTAAAAGCATAGCATTAGATTTCAATGTGCATCATAAGGGTCGTGATATCATTATTTATGCCATTTTTGGGTACAAATTGTCTCCTATAATATTCAGTCTATGTCAAGAAAATATCACTGTTCATAAGATGCACAAAACAACTATTTTCTCTTACATTTCTGATTGAGTATTTGTATGCTTGACAATAATTTTAAATAACTAAGTAGCTGGTAAGCTATAAACTTGTGCTAATACATTAAATAGGCCTAAATAAACTTTAATAAATTTATTTCTTCGCACACTAAGATTAGAATATATATTGTCGAGTGTGATGTGACTTAAATACTGCTCCAAAAAAATGTACAAAAATTTTTTTATGCAGGTGGTAAGAGCCAGCGAGTGATAAGATTGGCCTTAGTGGTGAACCAATCATCATCAGTCTCACCGATGCACGTAGGTGCCATCGATTCTACTACAAAAACCTTTACAAACACGCCAAACGAGCGTCGCGTTGGAAGGCCACGAAAGAATGCACGCAAAAATTTAATCAACTCTGTAGATTCTCACCAACAAACACAGCACATACAACAATCAGTACCCATACTGTCGAATCGTGGGAAATCTGGATTGTGCAAAAAACGCAGATTAGGCCTTCGTAGCCAACTGTTGACAATACCGCTTATCAAGCCGCTCTCACATCAGCAGCGCTGTTTCATTTTACAACACCGTGTTTTTCTTATACGCAACATTGATAAGATACGACGGGGAAAACTATCTGTGCAGCAAGTTAACACGCAGGTATACAAAAAGGATAAAATGTACTTTTAATGCATAATAACGCTACGTGCCTTACAATAAATTCATGTGCTTTATCTTGCATTTGCAATATGACATAGATACATTAAACACACGAGCTCTGTGCTTATTTTGTATGACAGCTTACAACGGAATACACGTAGGGCAAGCCCTAAAAAAATGTAAAATGTACGGAGACGATGGCTTCAGTCGGCAGGGGGGGGGTCCAAAACATTGAAACGCACAATTTTGTAGTAAAACTACGAATGATTTTCAAGAAATAAATTTGAATAACAGCTAAGCATAACTTCGGCAACGTTTGTTTTTTATTTCTACAACCATGACAGCCAATCAAGATACATTTACTTTCCATTTTTACTGTTTTGTGATTTGCTGTCGGAACAATAAACAGCTTTTTTCGGAACCGTCGTTGCACTGAGCTGTCGTCAGAATTAATGTCACTGGGATGAGCATTCACAGTTCTAGTGCAAAAATAAAGATACTATTTCAAAGTCTCTTTTTAACCCTAGATTCATAAATTTTGAGGCATAAAGGGAAGCAGTGTGTATGTCTTGACAGTCAGCTAAAGCCACGGTTTAAGAAATACAGCTAGATTGAAGGACCACCTGCTTACACAGTCTGACTGAGTAAAAATTATACAGTAGTATCTATGCTAACTAATAGATTTGTGTCGAAAATGTAGATGTAGTATACACAAAAATATATTTAATTATATCTTCTTAATGGTTAAATTCAAATACAACATCTAGTTTATTAACTCAGTTAAAATTTTACTGTCAAAATGATAAATAAGTATTATATACAAAAACTACCACGAAGGTAAGAAGTATACAAAAATATTTGTTTTGAAAGTTAACAAACTATAAATTATTGTTAAATGAAGCAAATAGCAGTCTATAATCATGCTTTATTCCATACATTTTAAAACTATCCTAGCCATATAATAAGAAATAGAGTGATTATCACTGTGTGCTGAAGATTAGGTCGAAAGATACAGAATATCAAGCATTAATATTTATATATCTCTCTCTCCCCCCCCTCTCTCTCTCTCTCTTGCAAAATACTAACGATGAGAGGTGAATTGACTTAGTTCTCCCACTATTGGCTAGGTGCGAAAAAAACAGACATATGTGCTCTGTACATAGTGTTGATCATTATAATTTTTTATTACATGTCTACACTAAGAGAAAAGTGGTGCACCTGCTTTTCTGCATAGACACATAGCTTACCCATGTAGTGGATCAGCTGGTGCTCCACTTTATACGCCTTGTGTTTCAAAATCGGATAAGGTAAAGTACCCTCTATTCGGACACATAATTTTAGGTAATCCACTATTTCTAAATTCACAAAGAAATTAGCTGTTTTTGCAAAAAAGACGGTTGACGTATAGATAATAAAGTAATTTTTCTGTCACTTGAAAAAAAAAAGTTCTTTGTGACCATGTGATCGATGTTTAAAATAATTATAAAGATTCAGTCTCAAAACCCCTATATTCGGACAATGCATTTCTAAATAGTCCAAATATAGGCCCCGGTACGACGTAGGGACCATAATCTGGACAGTGGTGAACATTGAGAAAATGAGGTTATGGCAGATCTTTATATACAGTTATGTTTTACTTGAATAGCTTTAATTTGCTAAACAAATGCAAAAAACAAATTATTATTGTATTTTACTACATTGTATACCATTTCTTTGCACTTGTAAGCTAGTGAATTGCTGGATTATGTGTGTCTGAAAATGGGGTACAGTTTGAACCGTAGTATCTAATTTCCGGACAGCAGCCAAACACAAAAACCTCGATTTGCAAGAAAAAACATTTTTTTTAACGAATCATCAAATTAATTTGACATATGTTTCAACTATCTTAAATCAATTCGATACTGTAGATTACAAATAAATTTTTTCATTCAGAAATTGTAAAAAAATTATGTAATTATCGCTGCTGTCCGGATATAGGTCCGAACAACACTTTTGTCCGAATATAGGGTACTTTACCTTAACAGTGATGTTTGCTACATGTTTGCTGGTTTAGTTGCGTCACCTATGGACAGAGAACGTCCCATTTTCTCCTGTCCTGTACATCCCACTTGGCTCAGTTTTACACACAACACCTTTTTTTAGCATAATTTAAAAATTGTAATCTTAATTTAAAATCATTCAATTTTTGTATGCATAAATTTTTCATAAAAATTACTAATCCATCTATCTCCAAAGTTAAGCAGCTTTTGCCGTGGTTAGTACTTGGTTGAGTGACCGTTTAGATGCTTGGATTGGTAACCATTTAGGTTTTGCCGTTCGCCTTCGTTATTTATTGTTATAACTGTTTCTTCACCACTTTAACAACAAGATCATAAGTTTGGTTGAGTTAGTCCTAGTGTTTATATGTGTGTGTATACATCTGGTCATGACTTTGGTTTACACCAATGACTGAAAAACACTATGCTTGTGTGAAAAGCCCTGTCTGAGCCTGAGGGTGGTGATAAATGATTTTTAAAAAAATGTACAAATCTAATAATATAGACGTATGTATACATCATTTATTGAAGCCCAATTTTCCTTTAATCTGAGATCTTTAACACCATAACCCAGTACCTGAAATGCTCCAAGATTACAGAGTTTAGGGTAGTTTAAGGCTTTGGAATTCCATGGTCATATGGTTGAAGGCTTTAGGATTGATGACTGAATTATTGAGTTGAAACCTAAAGGGTTATAGGATTATAAGGTTTAAAAGCTTAGATTATAGGGTAATTAGGTTTACATTATTTAAGATCAAGTGGCATGTTGATGACACATATAAGTTGGAGTAGCACATTATGTTCGTTGGTATGTGCGCTATGAATTACCGTGTTTTTAATTTGAAAAAAAAAATTGTAGTTATCAATACCAGGTTTTTTAACGCTGTTAGTACTAATAACGTTGAATCTGACTTTGTTTTCAAAATTTTAACAAAAAAGCTTTTTAAAATGGTTTTTATAAGATATGTGATGTTTACATATACTCATTTTAAAATTCTTCAGTTTATGTCCCGTCCGAATTTTTCAGACTTACTAGTCTATAAAAGAAAATTTCAAAAGAAAAAATATTTACAACACTCAAACTTACATATGTATTTGTAAACCTTTTTTTTTAGGTAGTTGTTATTCAGTTTTTATTAGCCGCTGATTTGAATGCCACTTTTGAGAGCACTAGTTGTAGAATATTCTTCAAATATCAAGCAACTAAAATCCTATTTCTTTATAAAGAATGAAACGAAGACAGGATCAGTAAAAAAAATAATAGCTTGTTAACTTGATTATACGAAGTCCATTTCGCTTCGTTTGTGACCCATCCCGTTAGCTTTTCAGTACCAAGAAGAATCTACTTGGCTGTCAAGTAGACATAGCTTTTAGTTACTTGATTAAGCTGCTACGGTTAGAGCGGCGCGGCGGTGGTGCAGTCAAGCTAACTCAGCCATATTCTTGTATCAGTCTAGTCTATGGTTTATTCAAGATAAGACTTACATTTGTTTGATGGGCTTGAAAAATTTTAATTATATTGTATTACAATTTAAAAAATTCTACAGTACGGCGCGTTGCCGAGGAACAGCTTTCGCTAACTAGTAAATCCAAAAACAACGTCTTTCTTTTACCATAAAAGAGGTCAGTTTCTTTTCATCTCTCTATTTTATCCTCAATCACACAGCTGACACAGATAACAATTAATGATTACGTTTAATAACATAAGTAATAGAGTTTTTGTAAAGTATAGAGAATATAGAAAAATCTGAAAAAAGAAGTTAATTTTGTTTTCTATAAACATTCTGGATCAAAACAATAAAATCAGGAAACTAAAGATAAGTAGTCGAGAAAAACAAAGAAAACATTTTTACCTTATGCTACACATTCTGAAAATGGACAAGTGGCAAACAAAAAGCTGAGATAGTGTTAACAAAAAGAAATTTTGTATGTGAAAAAGATTTTTTTGTTGATCACAAAAAAAAGTGATGTAAAATGCTAAAGGAACAAAAAATGTTTCGGGTATTAAATCTAAGTACTTAAACATTTTAATTTTTTGACAAATAATTTATGTAAAAATCATTTTTTGTAATGCATAAAATAAATTAAAGATTTTTATCACAACTTACTGTTACTAAAGTATAGCTTGTAAAAAATTGTAACTAATAAAAGTGGTTTCAATGAACAAAAATTATGTAAATACTATTAGAACATGGTTCTTTATGGTGCGTTCTGCTGCGGAGTAAACTAAAAAAAAAATTAAAACCCATAACGTGAATTTGGGGTTTCCCTATTACTGAATGAAGTCATCTACAATTTTGGTTGTACACGCTAACGCCATTTAAGCAGTTCGCCCCGTAGTAGCTGGATGCAATACCAAAACATTAAACAGACATTCAAATAATGCAACTTATAATAAAATGAAAAATCCTTTAGCTTACTAATTCAGAATATAGATGTACTTTTCAAGCTGTCGACTCCACTAAATGAATTGAAACTTGATCTAAAAAAACAGATACGCAATATTAGTATTGTACAGCTATAGTTTAGTTTAATATAAATACATAAAACGAATTCCTAACGTTTTATGATACTTACAAAACTGACTAGTAGTGTATGCATCAAAATTAAGTCATCGACACTTCTAGTTTTTTGTGTGTTTCTAGCATATTATCTTGATTTATACTGAGAAATTTAATTTACAATAGTCATTTAGTACATAATATATATAATACACAAAGTTCATTAAACGACAAATAAAACTTCTTGGTGCATGTATTTTGTTAGTTGCTTGTTTTCTCTGCATTCTTAGCTGTGCAGCAGGCTGTATATGGCGGCAGTGTAACTACAGCAGATAAGCCAAAGCAAAACGACCTGGCACACTGCTGTTCTGGTATTGCAGACAACTATTACTGGCTGAACTACTAAAACAGCGTTGGTGTATTGAGTTAAAATCTTAAATGATTTCTTTTAAAGACATGCAATCGTACAAGTAAAGAGAGATTAAGTGCATATTGTAGATATAGCAGTAGATGTGGAATTACCATAATTTGTGGGTGTTAGAGGATAGTCAAACTGTGTGGACTGTAGTAAATACCAATATGAGAGTTTATGCGCGTGCTTGTGTATGTGTGAGTTTCCCCGTGTATATCTTTCTATATTAAATAGTGATTTGCGTTTAACATTTCACACAACCCCCACAGCCTTCTCACAGACCCCCAATGACCCACCACAAAAAAACGTAAAATTGCGTCTTTATCTCCGTTATTTTAACTTAGCATATTTGTTATCCAGACCCCCACGGACCCCCCGCACAATTTTTCTTGATACACCTTCACCTTCCTTTTCCAAAGCCTCCACCGCCCGACTCTATTTTAAAATTTATTTTATCATCAAACTACTATGAGACATTACTGCACCATTGATATTCCTAGTTAGATTTATTATTCTAGATTTATGTACAAATTTTTCAAATAAATTAACACACAAATGAATGTATATTAGTAGACATAGCTTGCTTGTAGCATACATTCTAATAATATTGCGGAAGTATCCAGATTTCCTGTAAGTGAAAGTGACATAAAAATCGTATTTGAATACATGTATGCATTTCGAAAAAATTCATCGTATTGTATATAAAACAATGGCATGATTTCAGTCAAAGTTTTATTTACTTATTTTTTATCACTAATTTGGTATTTTTCTTTCTATCTGGATTCCGATAAGTTCATCTGTATTTCTTTTATTTCTTATACATCGCTTATTTTCTATCCTGATCGTAAAATTTTGACTGAATTAATGATGTACATGTTTTCTTAACTTATATCAATGGAAGATTTATACTTATGAATATATTTGTGTACACATTACAAATACAATTGCGACTCAAATCTTTCCGTTGACCAGCATAGATACTACTACGTAATTGTTACTCACAATCAGTTAGACTGGTAACAAAGTTGGTCTTTTGGACAACCTATCTTTTTCACCCAAGTTTCACTGCACTGCTACCGTTCACACTTTAAATTCTAACGCCTCATGTTTTATTTACTCCCAAAAACCACTGAAAGCATAGCCGTATGCGCTTTTGTCAAAGTTCGCCATACGTTTATTCCGTAGTAAACTGCCGTGAACAATGTATATTGAGTGGGCACGTTTAATTTATACTCGCCACGCTAAGAATGCATGGCAAACCACACGGATTTATTGTATCCATTTAATAAACGCACTTTGTCACCCGTGTATGTATTCTCAGTGTATGTGTTGTTTATTTTTGTCTTACTTGTATTTGCAATGAAAACTTCACTAAGAATTTTAATGTTTTAGAGTAAGAATACAGTTAAGTCTGGTTCCGGGATTCAAGCAGTAAAGGAAAAAACTGCAGTTGACGGAAAAAATAACGCTGAAGTTTTTTTAAACCATCTTACAGCTTTGACCAACACTGGTACAAGAACCGTACGAACTAGAAGGCTGGCGCAGGCGCAAGATGACCCAGAAGTTAACAAGACCGCCAAATTAGCAAAGGTAGATATTGTGTTACGTATTCATTAGTAAAGTATTTAAATTATACCATATAGATCGATAAAACATTAGAAAAATTACTATGTTTATAAATGTAGGTACTAAAGGATCTTTACGCAGTGTTGACAAGTACAAAGGATGAAAATGAAGCTCTGCTATGCTTATCATTTATAAATCTCCCACCTAAGCGAAAATTTTCTGAGTATTACGAAAAAGTTCAGAATCCTATCGATCTCATAACTATTGATCAAAATATAGATAGTGGTCAATATAAAACTGCAGAACAGTTTGATCAAGATGTTATCCGCATGTTTGAAAATAATGTACGATTCTTTGGCCGTACATCCGAAATTGGCATTGCAGCTGCTCGACTACGCAAGGCTTATCTCAGTCGCAAAGCTGACTTTGTCATACCTATCACTGAGGCTACTGGACTGCCACCGTCACAATCATTTTTACCTCCAAGAGGATCTACAGCTGGCGAGGAAGATGTCATTCGATGTATATGTGGACTACACCGGTATTGTTTATTAGCCTGTTTGTCATTTTGTCCTAGTAAAGTAATTTTATTTCTTATTATTAATATGTTTCAGAGACGAAGGTCTTATGATTCAGTGTGAACGCTGTCTAGTTTGGCAGCACTGTGATTGCGTCAAAGCTGATACGAGCGCTGACTCATACCTCTGTGAGCATTGTCAGCCACGGGAAGTTGATTACGAAATACCACTTGAAACTGAGGAAGAAGAAGAGGGCAAAAAGTATTTTGTAACTTTGATGCGAGGAGAACTTCAGTTGAGGACTGGTGACACGGTATACGTTTTACGTGATACGCCCGACAAGCACACATATAAAACCATCGACAAATTGGATTATGAACAAATGGATATATTCAGAATCGAAAGGCTTTGGAAAAACAAAAGGTAAATTACGTTCAGTGTCCACTATAGGAATTTAAAAACTGGCGTACCGCCATGGAATTTATTTACTTAGACAAAAATTTGCATAAAAGTGTAATAACAATTACAGTGGAGAAAAATTTGTGTTTGGGCATCATTATCTGCGACCACATGAAACGTATCATGAGCCAACACGTAAGTTCTATGAAAATGAAGTGGTATGTGCTCCTCTTTATGAAGCTGTACCTTGTGAACTAATTGCGGGACGATGTTGGGTTCTTGATCCCCATACCTTCTGCAAAGGTAAAGTAAAATTTTTATTTTTATTTCAAGCCCAATATCGCAGTGCTCTTGTAAAAATGAGAAATTAAAGATTCAGAATCTGACAGATATCTTTACAGTATGATAAATGATAATGTTGAGTTTGTATATGTTGAAGTAAAGTCATGTAAATAATTTTAATTGCTAAAATAATATCGGTTATAGATATTTCATGCTGTTTCTCGCTCTTTTAGCGAACAAAACTACATCGTAATGAGCTACTAGTAATTACTGTAAATGCATGGAAAACTTAACTGGAAAATCGCTCAGTTTATCGTCGATCTCCCTTACAATACTCATCATATTTTCTGCAATGAACCTTATAATATTTTTCGGTCTCTATGTTTCTATGTATCTATGTTTTAATCTACGTATCTATGTTTTTCTCTGATTTCTTTCCTCTTAGTTTTTGCCAGGGTCTTTAACACGGTATGTGTTCATCCCCAACTGCAAGCGACTTTGGTATATGTAACACAAAAGGTGTGCACTAAATATTTATCTCTGTTGACTTGGAGTTATAAGGGTGCAGCCCTGTAAAGCGTAATAAAGCTGTGAAATAGACTGCGCGATAGAACTAGTCAATCAGAGCTATCACTAACTTGTCTACTTTGCTGCCATTTGTTTTTTTAACGCTTAGAACTGATAACGCAGTTGTATTGCTTGCCGTGGTTGCCTTTAATTCAGATGTAAGTTAATATCAGTGACATCTCGTGAATTAATGATGAGTCATCACGATGAAAAAATAATATAGAATTGCTTTTTTTGTCATCATAAATAATTTTTTATTTACAAAAGAAAACTTTATGAAACGGGTGTTTTGAGGAGGGTTTTTCAGTAAAATTATCCTTTAGATTCCAGGGTTTTTTCCTTGTCCCACAGGTCTACGGTCCTGGGTGAATGCGAAACAGTGTTAAGGTAATAGATAAGGATTAGCAGATCCGATGCCAGGCAGGGATCGCCGGCATTACCGGAGAGGAGTGATCCTTGAAACATGGAGCTTCTCCGGAGATGCTAATAAGCCTGCATCCGATGCTTTAGCAGAGAGCGCCGGCTTCACTGGCGAGGATAGGTGTCCTGAAATATGAAGTCTTTTTCAGGAAAAAGCTGCACGGTGACGAGTGGACCAGATGCACCATTGGTGCAGAGAGTGCCAGCTTAACTAGCGAGGTGTTTCATCGGAGATTCTTAGTCACACTGTATCCATGGTATAACAGGTATGATATCAATTTAGAGATTCGTAAATGGGTCCGGCAATACACCCCCACACATAGATGGTGAGTGGGTGACCGCGTTGACTAGGCCAATAGGATGTTGCGGTAACCCGGTAAAAAAAACTATCTACCTTTGCTACAACCTTTTTCTTACCTGTTTGATCGTTGGTGATCTAATTAATTATCCAATCAGTCGTCAACTGACGAGAAACGGTTTTGTACTTATGTAGTGAACCTTTGTTGCAGCTCATCATAACATTCTTGTGAACTAAATAAATTTCATCTTAAGGTGGTTCGACAGTAAACTAAAAGGTCTCACAAACTTGATGAAATTTTGAGAGGTTATTGAAGTCTCAAAGTACTTACTCTTAAAATTTCATACCCCCTTAGCGTGTCAAATTTGGCGAAAAAGCAGTAGGGAAATCATTCTTACAGGCTGGTCGAAAATAGAAAGATTATGGATTTCTACCAAATCCATATAAATATAACCTTAAAACGCTCACGGTAGTAACATAAAAATAACAAATTTGTAACTAAGATCACGAGGTTTTTCCTCGTACTGAATAAATGGGGGGTGAGCTTAGATTTTATTCAGATATTGAACGGAGAAAATGACTGTTCATGGTTGTATTGTGAATATGGACGCCACATACAGATATACAGCTGAGGCTATAATATATAGCAGATGTAATACAGAGTCTGATGCGCAATGCAGCGAGAGAGAGCGTGAGGCCGTGATACTACCACTGCGAACAAACTCGCTGGCGAACCACTTTAAGATAGCATTAAAAAGGATTTTTCAGCAAATCAACAACCCAACATTTAAGTTTTCATGTAAGAATAAAACGTTGTTTGTTGTGTGAAACAGATCAATGCTCTATCATTCTTTCATCACTATGACTAAATATTTAGTCAAGGGATTGTGTTGATGTAAACTTGCTGCAGATCAGATCTTAATCCCTTCATTATCTCTTAGGTATTACTGATAATACAACCGTTGAGATTCTTATGAAATTTAGTTAAGTAGAAAATTTTTTTTATGTGAAACTTATTTAGGCTCGCTGTATATGGGGAGTTGGTCTGTAAAATGAGCAAGTGAACACATATATTAGGATTTGACCTAAGACACCCGTAGGCTCACTTCTAGTAGGCTTTTTGAAAAATGAAACACAGCTGTTATGGGCTTATTTATTATTACTTTATTATAGAAAAAGTTCTAAAGATTATACATAATTTTTTCAGGTAAAAGTCATTAAAACTAAGAAACAAGAAACAAAAGGACCAGTTTGGTTTATCAAAAAATTTTGTATTTTCTGTATAAAAGGGATTTTAAAAATTAATCGATATTCAACAAAAAATAATTTTTAAAGGAAATTCTTCTAGACGTTTAAAAGACGTTTAAGCATGGAAAATACGGATGTATGCCCAATAGACGCAAGTGTACTTCAAACACCTCCAGAAAAAAGACTTTTCAACACATTCACATCTTGTTACTCAGGCAAAAGTTGTCACACCCACTGATTACGCTTAAAATCTCTGAAGCATAGACAAAAACTTGGAGACAAGGAGATCAAATTAATTTAATGTATTGTAAAAATTAAATCCTGGCATTGAAATATGAATAAATAGAGTTATACTTGTCTTTACTATTCATTTTCAGCTCCATCTAGTAGGGCTTGGTCATCCAGATATGAGTTAGTTGATTTTCAAAAGACTTGTATGTCTAGTTTTATCTAATTTTCTTTGCCTACAAAATTTACTTTGTAGCATTCATGCTTGACTGAAGAAGCATACTTCAGTGCATAGTTTTATTTCTTTAACCCTTGACAACTCGGCATTGTTCCACTTAAATTTTGTATCAGTACACAAACTTTTTTAAAATAATGTCAATTCAAAAGTTCTGTAGATTATGAAAAATATTCTTAGCTCGTTTTCATGATACTTGAATATCTAAATCACATTTAAATTCCAGAGTCGCAGTGGCCTAAAAAGTTATTAAATATCGATGAAAAGAATAATAGAAACTCATTATTTTAATCTGTGCATGCACAGAAGACGAAAAATTACTTTTTTCTTAATTTTCTTGAAATATTAGTGGTTTACGTATAATTTTCAGAATTCTTGAAGATTTCGTATAAAAAAGGTACAATTACAGTTTTTATTTGTAGATGTTTATCATTTACTTTAGGAGTCATAGTCGTTTTAGTGATCAATCTCATGAGACTGCGTCAATATTCTGAGTTTTAAATAGCGATTTTTTGGAAACTTAAGTGGTTGACCTTAGTACTTTTTTATCGCAAATTAATTAAGCAGACTATATTTACATAATTTCAAAATTTCAGAGATTATTATTCGAATAAATATCACCCCAGCTACCTTAATACTGGCCGGATATATATAGTCTTTTAGTGGACAAATCATTGCCGAAATAGGTAGTAACAATGTATGTGTTGGCAAGGTAGTTTAACTTTGGATGACCCTAAAAATAACTGATAAGATAAATGCTTGATTAGGGAACGTAAATACTTATTATGGTCCCGGAAAAAGACAGTGGTACTACTTTCAGTCATTACTTATTATTTTTCTCAATAACGGAAAGCTGGCTGTAGGTGGCTTGACTCTTACCGTCGCAGTCTCTGCACACGGAGACCGTACTGGAGAGAGGTATATCTCTGGCCAAAGAATGTTTCGTCTTCAAGTCGTTCCCCGGATAAACAACCGTTCACCGTTGTTTGGGGAAGTTGGCCTAGAGAATACATCCTTTGTGGGTATTACCTCGGGACAAACTACTGAGGAGGAGGCTGATAAAATTTTCAGTTAATGTGGCTTCCCCAACCTTTCAGGGTTTATTCCCTGGCTTGCTATTGTAGCAAAATCTGCTTTGGTACCACCAGGTTAGTTAAAGGAATAACCACGAAACCCCAAATTGTTGGATCAGATTGTGCTCTAGCTACACGTCTTCTGGCATTATGCTGGAGACGATGGCGTTCAGAAAGCCTTCTATTTGTGACACTTGTTAATGTTGGTAGTTCAGGATGGAATTCGACTTAAGTCGCTTCTTCATTGGAGAAAAGTATTGTTGGTAGCTGAGATACCCAACTGCACGGCTCAAAATTCTATTCTTAATGCACTGCGGATGAACGACTTTAATGTACGGAAATTTTCTCGGGGATGTTATAACCAGATCCTCTTACTTCTATTTCAGGTATCTTTGATTTCACTCCCGCGCCACCTAGGGAATCCTACTACAGTAAAGTGAAAGGCTGATGTATTTTTGCAACACTTTAAGCTTATTTATTGCTACTGTTATTAATTTTTTTAATATATAAACCATAACAAAACCATCGAGAAAGTATCAAGAATTAGTGTGCAAAATTTCAGCAAGATCGATTGAGTATTCATCGCAATTAGCGATTATACCATTTTTTGCGACTTTGCTAAAATATATTAACTAGTGGTCCTCGTCCCAGGTTTGCCCGAGACTCACTGCATATAAAACGTTTTTAGTTAAAAATTTTACGTCTACTTTTGAGACTTCTTAGAACAAAAAACTTATGAAAAACATCTATGTTCAGAATTCATGCAATTTATTTTGTCAAATAATAAGGTGTAAAATGTAAAAAAAGGTATATTGATGTTGAAAAGTACTGTGCGTTCTGTACTCCATAAAAAAAGGGCGTTGAATGTCACTTCCTCACATTATAATAAATGAACAGGGCTATTTGTTAAAACTGTTGATATTTAAAACTGACCAAAAATAGATAGTTAATAAATTCTTTTCTCTAATTTTACAACTTTATTACCAGACCAACAAAGTCCTGGAGCTTAATCTTTCCATTTTATATTGACAGAATAAATACAAATACATATTATTTTACCTATTTAAAAATCTGGAAGATGTAAGTAATTTCCACCAGTGTTATAATGCATATAATAGCTAATTTCTCACTTCATAGAGTGTTCAGTTTTTTATTTTGTCGCTGCTGTTTCAATCTCGATGAATATTCTGCGTCAGTTTCTTGACGTCTGAAATTGTATACATTTAAAATGTTTAAAGTTTTTCTTTTAATTCACCCTCTTGCGACTATTGGCATAGTTGAAACTTTTTTGAGCCCTAAGGGCCGTTTTTTGTCAATTTTTTTTAGTTGTAATATATTTTTCGGTAAGGTAGTTCAATGTCCGATAGCCCTAAAAAGGGCCAGTAAGCTAAACTGTTTCTTGACTGAAGTTTCCTGCAAACGTAACTGCCTGAATATCTCAGAGTGATCTTTTCTAGCCTCTTATTGTAGCACCAGACTGATCGGAAAGAAAAGTGCCACGTCTGAAGCGTTGGATCTAGTTGTAGAGTTCTTATCTAACGTCTTCTGGTGTTTCTGAAAGATCGAGTGGACTGTATTTAGAATGAATAAGTGGTTGGATTCTTAAGGAAGGAGGGTTCATTAAGTTGACATTCACAACGAATTTGCACTGCATAACACTTCTATATGTAACAAAAAAAACAATAATTATTTGTTGTAGATATACAGAAGCTTGGTACAAATTAAGCAAAAAGGCGCCACACGACTCGATCTTAACATAGTTCTCATGCTTTTAAGCGAGAAAACGAAGCCAAAAGCGGAACGTATTCCATAGTTAAGCTCTCAAGCCGAACGTTCGGAGCAGACTGACTGTGGAGCAGTCAAGAGCCGACCTAACGCATGGGTGCGTAGCGCGCTGTGATTGGTGGATGTACAGCGAAAAGAATTACAATCATTCCGTTTTGAGCGCTAAACTTTTAAATATTATCTTTCTAATTAATTAAATCAAAGTCAGCATCAGTATACTTTATACTGATGTTAAACACCTGATATTCCGCCGAAAACGATGGTGTCTAAAGCACCTTTTTTTGCAGAGCTCAGTCATTTTGGTGATCTAAGGTGGAGGGATTGGTTCGTTATGCTTGCCTGTTAGAGACTGTCCCGTTTGCTAAAGTTTATTTTTTCTTCGTAGCTGTTAGGCTCTCCCAACGCAGACCTTGGGGAGGATCGGTGATTCCTGATTGAATACTTAGAATCGAAAGGGTAATGTAGGGTTGTCGGTAGCCGAAGTTCGCAGCCTTGAAACGAATAACTCCGCTCGTGACGTCTGCCAGTGAATGACTAACGTGGTTTAATAATGGCTGGTTTTTTATATTATAGTGTTTTAGTGGACGAATCATTACTGGAACTGGTAGTAAAAATGTATTTGTTGGTGAGGTAGTTAGACGTTAGATGGCTCTAAAAATAACCGATGAGATTGATGGTTAATTAGGGAACGTAAAGATTTATGATATCCTTAAAATGTTGATACTTCTAATCAATCTTCATTATTATTCTTGATTGTTGTACTTCAACTGCAGGTGGCTTCGATTTTACTTTGATGCCACCTAGCGTATCCTTCTGATCTAATGTAAAAAGCTTAAGTAATTTTGCAAAACTTTGAGCTTATTGATTGCTATTATTATTAATTTTTTTAAGATGAAAACTAAACGAAAACCATCTAGAAAATTTTAAGAATCGAGCAGCTTTCGTGGTTAGCGATTATAACTGTTTCTGGAAGTTTGCTTTATGCATATATAAGTACAAATATGAAGTTACTGCCAGCAATGGATTTTCTTCAAAACATATTTATTATTATGATTTGTAATTAAGCAAGAATCTATATTATTGGTTTTTCAAAATATAACTTTTTTAAGTACACGCTTCATTTGCATAGTTACCGATTTATCATTAATGTAGGTTTCAGTCTCTGACTTTGACTTGTAGTCATGAATAATTTCACTTACACTATAAAGTATCAGATTTCCTTCAAACCACAACGGGCAACACATTTATTACATTTTATCTCATTCAACTACCCATTCCCATTGCTTCACATTCGTTTTCATACGCTGTTTATAGTTAAATTTAACCCCATACCAATTTTATATATATATATATATA
>NW_019379897.1:119469-130718 GCF_000648655.2 Copidosoma floridanum | reverse complement strand
ATATATATATATATACTGACACAATGGCTCAGCGATAGAGTTGCAGTCCCGTCGATCACCGAGGTCAAGCAGCGTTTGGCGCTATTAGTACTTAAATGAGTGATCGTTCAAGTCTCGCCGTTTCGCCTCTACTGTTCGCTTCGTAGAATAATTGACTGTTTCTCTGTTTCTTCGACATCGTGAGTGGTAGGTGTGATAAATTTCTTCCCCGTTGTCTAAGTCTGCAGCTTTAGACACCAGGTCAATGAGGCAGTTACACCGGGCTGGTCCGGATCAGGTTTTTCCTACAGGAGATATCCCGGGCTTTTCCTGGTCCACATGACAATTATCATAGGCGAATGCGGAGCAGTTGTTAGGGCCCTCCCTCCCTTCTAATCTTATCTCGATTCCTTCCTAATTCCAAATGCTAAATGCCCTAAGTAGTGCCTCTACAAGAGAGCCGGACGTTAAGCACTATAATATATATACATACATATATATATACGTATANTATGATTTCCAACATGGTAAATTTACTGCTGCGTGGAATGTTTTTGTTTTTAAAAAAAATTTTTGTGTGAGGATTTCATGGCACATGTTTTTTCAAATAAAAGTGTAATATGAAGTTGACTTAGTTACATTGCTTAAAACCGTATAATGTCAGTCATTTTAAAACGGTTGATCATTCTCGGTTCTCAAAAATTACCAAAAACATTCTGCAGCTTTTTGTTCATCCGTAATGTTCAGAATGGTTTTACCGTTTTTATTATTGAAAAATAACGCTGTGTAGTCAGAGCTTGCAAATAAATAAAAATCTGATAATGTCTTGCTCAAACGACTCCTAAAACTTAGAAGAGCTAAATACAATCGAGACGAGTGGTTGCATTAATTTTTGCTTCGTACGTCTTCATCGCCATTCTTTTGTTTTAGACTTTGCGCATGTTTCCCAATACAATTGGAGCTAAATATTCATCAGAAGAGGCTTAAACGCTCAAAAAGTAAATTTTCAAGTAAAATTTCACGATTGGACTCTGTTATAGACATCATTAATACACTCAAAATTATACATACAAAAAAAATCCACCGAAAATTTATTGAAGTATCGATTCGTTCGCTTTTGTTTTTTTCACATAACTAATGTGGAATTCATTTTCCTGCCTTTAAAATTTATCCCATCTTTATAAAATATCTGGCAATCGTAGTTCGGTCAACAACATGCACTTATTTTAATACTTGTTAAGTCCAACATGGATTCTCGTCGAGCAAAGCGTGTAAGTCATTGTCTTCAAACTTTTCTAAACAATTTTCACGTCCATGGTCATCCAAATTCAAATCACCACTTTTTAACTGTTTGCACAATTTGGTAAATGTTGAATGTGTTACCAAATTATTACAAAAAAACTTTACTTGATAATTCAAAGGATTCTTTTGCCTTGTTTCTCTTCTTGATGTTCATAAATATAAAAATGGTAAATGTTTTCATTACTTAGCAACATTATTAACCACGTTCATTTAAACTTAGCAAGAATCATACAAAAATTCTTACAGCAAAATATTATAGCTTAAGTAAAGCGCTACCACACCATAAGAGGGTGCAGAAAAACTGAAAGTTTGATTCATTTTTCAACGTATGAACGCAGTTCCAGTGAAAACAGTTGCTTGACTTTTGTACACTCCCAAGATTTGGGTCATTCTAACATCTTTTAAAGAAAGTATACACTGTGGGATCATGAATATGGTTGAAATTGAAATATTTTATAGAACCTAATAAAATAAGATACCCGCTAAAATTTAGGCCTTCGAAATACCTAAGAAGTCGAGATGTCCCTCTTTGAGTCTCAAAAATGGTCCTTTTTGCTGGTTTTTTTTCGCTATTTAGAAATTGCTGACAAAAATTGAGCTTCAAAACTACAACTTTCGTTTTGGGCTTATCTTTTCCGTCTTGTTTGAAGCCTAAGAATAAGCTAATACATAATTGGGTTTCTCAGAAAGGGCAACTTATTTTTTATTTTATCTGAAAATCAGCAGAGATATTTTTGAAACATAAACAGAGGGAGTCTGGTCTTAAGATTTTTACATTATCAAATGTTTTTGGGCGATCTAAAAGAAATAGATTTTTAATTAAAAAGGAAAAACTAATTTATTCTTCATACGAACATTTGTAACGCTTATATTTTCTCTGTATAATGTTTTAAGAAGTTATTTTCAAGTGCAAACGAAAGCTAAAGAAAAGTCCGATTCTTGGAAAAATATACTCCTATTTAAAAGTATGGATCCGATGTTATTTGGCGACTTAATTTGAGAGTTAAAAGTAAGAGATTCATACAGAAATATAAATACTTTTTTCTTTCAACTAATTTTTCAAGGAGCTTGATACCACACATATAATGTCAGTTCTCAGTCAGTAGCGTATTGCGTTTTCAGTAACCTCTCTTATAGATCTTCTTATTGATTTTCTTTGATGCATTGTAAGTCTTCTACGTTATAATAAACACTAGTTCTTTCGTCTCTGCATCGAAAGTAAAGTGAGGAGTCAGTTAAAAGAATAAAAGTTTAAAGCCAGCATAGAGGTTTTATTTAAAAAGTCATTAAATCGTCGCACAGTGAGAACTGCAAAAAAGCTGGCCAAAATACAATTTTCTTAATTTTAAATTAAAAATTTCCCGTAGTGATTATTTATTCTTGATATATAAAACTAAGTGAATCCATGGATATGAATACAAAAAAAATTTTTTCATAGATCTTCTACAGCCTTTAAAAATAAGTAATTTTCGCTTTTTTCAATTTTTTAACGGTTTTTATTAATTTTTTATTATTAAATCTTTGATTTCTATTTCATTGTATATTTTTTCTCATAACATAAGATAAAAAAATTGTATTTTTACGTTGATTTAGTGAATTACATGAAATCGTAAATATTAAGTCTTGATGGTTTCTACCTTTTATGTATCACATTATTAGTTATGATTGTTGAAGGAGACTGTTGACATTGAACAAAAAAAAAGGTAATCCTATACAAAGAATACATGATTCAAGTGTTAGAAAAAAACTTTTTTTCCAATTTTGTATACTCCAAATAGCTGTGTAATATGCCTAGCAAGAATATCAATGCTGAAATCAGTCGTCAATTACATCGTTGATTCTGCATTGATCCCATGTTGAATGTGTAATGATTCAGCGGTAAATCGGCGTTCATTTCAATCGGTATTAGTAGTTGACTTCGAAATAATGCATCATTTTATAGTAGCGATTAAAAATTGTTAAAATGGCTATTGCAATTTGTTTTCCATGATTATAAATTAATATTTAAATTTACCCGTGCTTATAACTAATTTCTACTTATCTCAAAATTATTAATAAGAATATAGGTTTTGGTCATGTGACCATTATTTTTATAATACATGGTAGAGAATAGAAAACGAATTAATTTATAGCTAGGATATGTATGATGTAGGTTTTCCTTTGAGGTATGACTTATTATTTTTAGAATTATCATAACGGTTTGTATGAATCCGTGTATCATATATTTTTGCACCTCAATAATTATTTTTTATACGTGGAATTTTTTTTGGCTTATTTAGCATCCTTTTCGAGATACAAATGTTTTTCTTAGTTTGAGAGGTTATGGTGTAATAAAAATTCTTTGAAGATTTTGTCAGTATGCGTGTTAAGGTTCCAGGTATGCCATACTAAATAAAAAAATTGAAGTAATGTTTGTGCATAGTCCAATCCTCTTCCATTAGTGCGCGTTGATCGTGTAGTTTCCCTTTAGAAAACGTGTAATAATAGTTATTTTGGGTCTAACTAGCTTCTTTTTCAAGATTTGACTGTTTTTCGAATTTTGAAAGGTTATGTTGTGCAAAAAATTTTTCAAAGATTTTTTAAATGTCCATTTTAATTTTTCAAACACGGCGTGAGAAAAAACATTTTTTTTACTCGTTTTTTTCAAGATACAGTTGAAAAAGGAAATAATTAAGGTCATGTTTGTGCATAGTCCAACCCCTCTATGTTTGTGTACCCTGATCAAGTAGTTTCCTGTTGGAAACCCGTAAAAATTGTTATTTTTAGCCAATTTGACTTCCCTTTTGAGGTGCAACGTTTTTTCTTGTTTTCATAAGTTGTCATATTATATATTTAATACTTTATGCACGTTTTCTTACATACAGGTATACACATGAACATGTATGTAATGACCGGGACATGCAACACCCATATATGTATAAAATATAGATACGTATACTTTGCCTCTAGTATAGGTATGTACAGCTGTTTTGCTCTTCCTTTTATCTTTTCTCCATACCTATACCTTGGCTTGAGCAAGCGCATTGGTTTAGTTGTAGCGTAGAATCCTTGGAGCATATATACCTAGAGGCAGCATCGTATATACTGGTTGCGAGAGAGATGGTCCGAGTTCCAGTGCACCCTGTCTCTCTCATACACGCTTCTCAAACATTTTTGTCGCTCCTGTTCCAGCTGTGACCAATCACGAAGCGTGTGCGAGAGATACAGGATGTACTGGAACTCGGACACTTTCTCTCTCTCGCACCTGGTCTCGCAACCAGTATATACGATGCTGCTTCCAGATATATATGCTCTAAGGTAGAAACATACATACGACACACCTATAACAAATATGTATATATAGGTATAGTAGCAGCGTGAGGAGAAAGGAGCGCGCAGCGTACATGCGAAAGAGAGACGGAGCGGTAGACAGTAAAGTGGAGCGCGCTATGAGAGAGAGAGAGAGAGGGAGAGAGAGAAAGACGGAGTGGAAAAGAGTGTGTAAGAGAGGAGATTGAGGAGAGGACTTGGATTGCAGGGTGGGTGGCTACGTTTTTTCGTGACGCATTTCCCCATACGCGGCTGTTCACAGCCCAACATAAGAAGTTTTACTTTAAAAAATTCTGAACATTGAATTTAAATAATCTTAATTAGGGCTTGAAAATTTCGCAATTTTTGTTAAATGCTTTATATACTACAGACACTATCAATTTTTTTTTATGCTGATGTTTCCTTTTTTAATATTATTTTGCCTATTATGATTTAATTGATGTTAAGATAATAAACCATTTTTCCCTTCGAAGAAAAAATTACATAATTTTTGGGGTCACCTGAGCGGTCGGACGTAAAGTATAGAGGGTCCGCGTTAAAGTGAGTTTTAGTAGTACCCAGAGTCACTAAATGAACAAAGTGATAGCAAAAAATGAGAAGGGTACACTAAAGAAAGCGAGGAAATGTTAAGTCGAGTGAAGGTGTAGGCTTTGCTGAGTAAAGACAGGAAGGAAGAGCACGGAATAAGTGAAAAGTGAGGTTAGACAGAAGCCTGGAGGTAATAGTGGGAAAAAAGGATAGAAGAGTGGAGAAATAAAATAAATGACTAACTGGGAGTGCAATGAAAAATTGGTTGAAAATGGAAAGAGAGGTAGGCCTTAAAAAGAGGATCCTAGCAGACAAGAGGTAAAAGGGCTTAAAAGGTATTTTAAAGGGCAGTCGGCTAGAATAGAATTATTTCCGCTGTTCAGAGAGAAGGGAAGTCTAGTGGGGGCAAGAGGAGATCTCGATGAAAAAAATATTTCAGAGCTAACAGATGATTTGGAGAATGATGGTAGTGACTTCAATGCCCGGACGATTGAGGTTTTTAGCGCAAGTAGAAACATAACAGCATGAAAGGAATCGGAAAAAATAAATGTTAGCAGTGTGTCCAAAAAAAAATAGGCAGGGTAATCGAACTTATTACTGGAGAGAATATGTCGGACAGTCTGTAAGGAAGAAGAGAAAAAAGAAACGGTTGATGAGGTACAGAGGGTGGCACAAAAAATGGAGAGAAATCAAAACGGTGCAGGAGAACTAGACAGCACTGATATGGTGAGCAACAAAGATATACAATTGGCAGAGTCAGAAATGTAAAAAAGGTGCAACGACAATCGTTAAGTCTGCGCAATATTGAGTAAAAGAGTAAAAAGACAGGAAGGGTTGACAAAAGCATTGCTACAAGAAAGGGATGGCTATAAAAACGAAGTGAAAAAAATAAAATCAGCAGCGAAGAATAGTAAAAAAGAACTCATTACAATAACTAAAAACTTACAGGAAATACTAAACACGGCGGAGAAGGCGTTAAACGAACAAGAATGGGGTAACAAATAACAAGAAAAGGGACCCCTGCAGGGTAAAGAGAGAGTACAGCAAATAGAGAAGAGTAAACAAGAGGGGCACGAGAAAAATATGTATGAAAACGTGGCGCAAAAAGTATAGAACTACATGGAAGAGGTAAAGGAGGACAAACTGGAGGCAATGACGAAGCAGAAATTAAAATACGAAATGGAATAGAGAAAGAAAAGAAAGAGTAGTACATTTGTTAGAGGGATTAAAACAGTTGGAAGAGGTATTCGAGAAGAATTCACGAAGGTGATTGGCAGAAGTACGGGAGTTCAAATAAGAATAAAAACATGAGATTCATCGGGGGAAGCTGGATAGTGAAAACAGGAAACCTAGAATATAAAGTAGCAATAATAAAAAGGAAAATAAGATTAATCTGATCAAAAGTGTGGATGGAAGATGACTATACGTGGAGGGAGAAAGAAGTACAGGCGTAGCTGATCAAGTTGAAAAATGAAGCCAAAGTGTACGGAGAAGAAATTTATGTAGGATACCTAAAAGTAAGGATAAATAACCAGTAGTTTAGCTGGGATGAATTGGAAAGTGATCTCAAGATGTAGGAGAATAATTTTTTTCTTGAGAAAAGAGGAGCAGCCAGTGAAGAAGAAGAACCAATTAACGGGTAGCAGTACTTTTAAGGTGGTGTTACGGAATATAGCAGGGGTAAGTAAAATGTATGAAATGTGAAACTTTTAATTGATTATGCTGCTGGAAACTTGGGTAGAAAAAAATAAAGAAAGCTGAATGGCAACTAAATTAGATAGAAACTATGAATGGAAATTCAAAGCTACAACAAGAGAGCACAACAAAGGTAGGGCTAAGGAAGGGATACTAATAATAATAAGAAAAAATTAACAAAGGAAAAAAATTGTAGAGCAAAAGAATCATAGGTTGATAATTAAGGGAATAAAGATTGAGAAAAATAATAGACTGCTTATTATAACTGTATATAATTACGTGGGCATAAGTGTTGTGATAAATGCTTTATCGAATATAATCGAGGATGACCCTCAGAGTGTGAAAAAAATAATAATAACAGGAGACTAAAATGCAAGAATAGGCTGTGAACAGTCAGTAAATATTAATGAAATAAGTGATAAAAGAAATTCTAAGTACGAAGTATTAAATGCTTAGGGGAAAAAATTATTGGAATTTTGTAATAACTACGGTTTTGTCATAAAAAATGGATGTACCAAAGGAGATTTGGAGGAGAAGTCTACTTACATCAGGGAGGGTGGTAACTGTGTACTTGAACAAGTTTTAGAATTGGACAAAGGTAAAGATAGTTGTATAAAAGATTTAAAGGTTATGTCCAAAATTAAATCGGACTACTTACTTGTTGCTATAAGAATAGGAAAAGAAAATAATGGGTTAAAGGCTAAGGAAGAAAATAAAATAAACACGAAAAGGCAAAAGCTAAAGTAGGATGAAAAAAAAGTGATGAAATATCAGGAGGCGATAGAAAAGAGGGCAGATAGTATAAGTTTTACAGAAAAATATGCGCAAAAAAGTAGGACTTTGTACCAAAAAACATATGGGAAGTAGCTGACGAGCTAGAGATGGTTAAATTCGAAAGCAGGAGTACAAAAAGCTCTAGTTTTGGGGAAAAGGAAGGTAGGGAGCCAAAAAAAAGGTTTGAAGGCTTTTCAAAAAGTGGTTTAGGTCAAAAAATACAACTGAAGTAAGTATACAAAAGAAAAGAAAGCGCATTCGTGGATGAAAAAAGACACACAAAAAAGTGGGAGGAGGAAAAATTAAGAATGATTGAGAAGAACAAGGGAACAAGAGGTTTCTGGAATGCAATAACAATTTTTAGACCAAGAAAACAGGTGAAAAAGAAAGAAATAAGATAAGAGGAATATAGAGAACATTTTAAGAATTTGTTGGGAGCGGGGAATAGTTCAAATAGTGGGTATAAGGGGAGGAAGAAGCGGTACATAAAGGGGTAGCCCTAGAAAATGAGAATGATGAACTTGAATAATTGAATAAAGAGATCAAGATTGTAGAAGTTATGATGGCACTCGAGAAAATGAAAAAGGGGAAGACAGCTGGAGAAGACGTGATCGTGATAGGATTTTTTAAATAGTTACCCATGGACTAGAAGATGAAATTAACAAAGATCATAAACGAAATTTTTGATAAGGTGGAAAATAGCAGGAAGGCTGAGAGGGTGGGTAGAAAAAAAGCTAAAATTAAAGAAAGTCAGGCAGATTTTAAAGGGAAAAGAGAGACAAATGATCAGATTTTTATTTTAAATAGTATTATAGGGAACAAATTAAACAATAAAAGAGGGAAAATCTACGCTATGTTTATAGACTTCAAGACCGCGTTTGACGTAGTAAATAGAAAAATTTTGTTTAAAAAATTAATGAAGAAGGGAATCACGGGAAAAATACTACATACATCTAAAACAAATAACGAGGTAATCACATGGTCAGGAATATCAAACAGCTTCACGACAAGCAAAAGAGTTGGACAAAGGTTCCCTCTGAGCCCAACGCTTTTTAACGTCTTCATAGATAACCTTGAAAATTACTAGTTGGAGAAAAATGTAGGGGGAACAGTAAGAGGAGGGCAAAAAATATTCTGCTTAAAATAGGCGGACGATGTAGTGATGGTGGAGGATAAAGTAAGCATACCGGGACTGATTAACGGGCTAGAATAATATGGTACTAAAAATAAAGTAGAGATTAACATAAAAGAGACCAAAATTATAGTTTTTAGAAACGGAGAGAGGTTGAAGTGGAATAAGAAATGAAAATACAAAGGAAACGAATTACAAGTAGTCAAGGAGTATAAATATTTATGATTCTGGTTTGCTGAGAGGCACAACTTCAGGTATCATATTAGAGGTTAGAATTCATCTGGGTTAGAATTGAAAAAGTTGAGAAGGTACAAGCAAGATATGTAAAGGCGGCAATGGGAATAAGCAGAAATACACCAGATTGTAGATAGAGACCAGAACCAGGAAAAGAGGGTCGGCACATTGAGTCAAATAAAAGAGCAGGGGCATACCTAGTAGAAATCTTGCAAAAATACAGGAATAGGTAGGTAGCTTAAACACTATAATTAGGCTAGAACAAGACATACAACGAGACTGCGGTAAGGTTGACAATTTTTCTTATAGTATAAATTATAAATACCTAGAGCAAGATTTTTACAAGAAAAATACTGGAATAAGGTAGTGGAGGGTTACTGTAAGGAATAATAAGCAATAATGAGATGCGGTAATGTAGTTAATGGTCAAAACAAGAGATTTAGTGACACACAATGCACATTATGTAAAGACAAAGAAGAAAATCTAGCCCATGCGTGGAACTGCGGAGTAACCAGGGCAAAGATCGAGAAGGAGCTAGTGAAAAAGATAGAAAATTAAGGATGAAAAGATAAGGAGAACGAATCAATTCTGAGGACAAAAGAATTTTTAAAAAGAAAATTAAAGGTGGAAATGTGCCTATACAGCAGAGAATTTGAAAAATTAATAAGGTCAGCTACAAAGGAAACGATATTAGATTAAAGATTTATCACTTGGTAAAATTCGCAAATTATTACTATTTAAGTAAGTTTGGTGATAAAAAAACCAAATCAAGGGAGTTTTATTACTATGAAATAGCAAAAGTGTCAAAACATAAACGAGATCTGTTTGTATTGAAGAAAAAAAGTGTGTGTGTGTGTGTGTGTGTGTATAATTAAAGAGATACGTAAAAGAGAAATTTATGTATGTTAAGTGATATTACGGATGTTGGGAAGTATAAAAATTGTTAATGATTTGTACTTGGAAGAAATAAATAAATATTATTTAACTTTGTACTAAAATAAATATTATTTTACTTTATACTTAATAAATCAATTGATTTCAATAAGTAATTGATTGATACTTGATAAATGAATTATTATACTGTATGAATAAATAAATTCAAATAAATAAAATAACAACATTGCTCTTGATGCGTGTCAGTACACCACTTAACTAAAATCTTAATACGGTCTAATATAAAGTTTTGCAGGAAGCTCTTAGTTTCATAACTATAAATACCACGTTTTTTGAACCTTGTAACTTTCTCTAGTCATATTTCTACACCTTTACGATTCACGAAGCACAAATTCAGAACTGTTCCAAGACAGTGTAGTCCCTCTGTAATTACAGTGGACTCAAGGAGCACGTACTTAGTTGACCTCTATTATTTTTTTATGATATAACTATTCTATTTTTATAAAATTAGAACACATTAATAAATGATGTGTCCGTAAGTCGTTTTGTTATTTATCACTGTCAGTTCCACGAGCCTTGGAATACATGATTATGCTCATGGGATATTATAAACATTTAATTGGTAGTATGGCGTAAGATGGGTAAATTAAAAAGTCGTTACTTGAAATCTAGCGTGGATTTAATAGAGCAAAATTCTAGATTTGATAAAATATTCAATTAAACTATTACTGTTATTAGTTCACTTCAACTACGAAATTTTTTCGGCATTTTTGTACTATTGAAAAATACTCTAATGAGCGAAATTTGAAATAAGTAATAAAATAACTTCTCACAATTATTAATAATAAATAAAGAACCTATTTAAGCATTTTTTGAGTAGTGAAACAAGACATAAAAATGTTGTTTTACCTATAACTTTAAACAATAGTGGAGAAACAATGACATAAATGATGACACGTATAACACAAGCATACTTGAAATTTGTACCATATCATACGATAAAGATGTGAAAATAAGCAAAAAATTATTTTCATTAATGGTCCAGGTGATACGGGTAAGACTTATTTGTATTAAACTTAAATTTATAATTTTTCAGTTTTATCTATAGCAAAGACTTGTATTTTTTCACTGTAACTCCTTGAGTAAATGACAGGTTATCAAATATATAAATTAGCATTAGAGTTAAAAAATATTGAAAGTAAAACTCTGAAACTACAATTCGAAGGTTAAAAAATTGTTAAAATTTGATTTAATTAATGTGGCCATTTTGATTCATTCAATGTTGATATTAACATCAATTTTCCAATACAACTTTGAAATATTATTCATAACGTATTTTACCTTGTAAATTAAATTTAAAAATCAGAGCAGCAGTAAAGTTAATTAGATGTTTAAGTAAAGT
>NW_019379897.1:69751-108898 GCF_000648655.2 Copidosoma floridanum | reverse complement strand
TTTTTAATTTGTTCAGTTTTTTTTAATAAGAAAATTGTGTTTTGAATCACTATATTGTTCACTTATATTGATTAAAATAATTAGCGAAATTCTGAATTAGCGAACAATTTGATCTATTTTGTTTTAAAGTATTTAAATTACTCAGAGACCATTTGAATTTCCCACTTGGATACAAAAATGAAATTATATTTTCAACTTTAATTTTCATCAAACTACGAATAAAGTGATTTTAAATTTTCTTGCACATAAATTTTCTTCTTCAAATACGTGGTTAAGCTAGGACGAAGTATTAAGACAGCCACAAAGGGTTAGTCATAGATGCTATGCCTGTCCTAAAAAAGTCACGTAGGGCAAGGTCTTCCTTGGGACCCTTAGGTGTCTTGAGCACGGCTCTAGTGATCGGCCCAGATACTCTGCCCAAGAAGCTTTGTCGCTATCCCTAGTGTCTCTACTACTTGGTCGTTTTCTCTCTCAGCTCGTGCGCGTTGTGGTTAGTACTGGTGCACGGGAGAGTCACTGGCGAAGGATATGTTTCTTTGTGCATCAGCGCCTTTTACAGCTGACTTGCAGATGATTCACCACCGTAATGTGCGCTATTTATCTGCTCACTATCAATTATACATATTTGCCGATAATCCTTACGCATATCTTATCTGGCTTCCTGCGCGTAATTGAGAGCATACATTATATGCCTCGCGCCGACTTTTTAAATTTTAACTTGGCAAATTTAACGAATTATTAATTATTTTAAGAAAAGTAAAACAAAGAAAAGGGTATAAACAGGAATAAATAGTGTACATTATGAATTTCTAGGTGATAATGAATGGCCCCTTATAGTATAAAAGAATTCATGTTTTTATTTTTATAAGTGTATATTAACATTATAAAAGAAAAATGGAAAAAAATAAAGTATTTGAAATTTTAGTTCTATTTGATAGTATAAAGATGTTACAATTGTTAAGAATTTATGATTTAATTAGGGAGTAATACAATATGAGTTATTAGATTTCGTACCTCAACGCATTATAAGATTTATCTTTTTTCCGATTTTTACAGTTCACGAATAAAAATTTATCGCTGTATTGGTTGGATTGTTGCGTTCTCTCACTAGCTTGAAGTTTCGCCTCTAAAGTACCAAACTACGAGCTGTGACATTCTCTGTCTTGACACAGTATAGTTTACCTAGCACCGGACTGTAGTATTATCATTTGCCACTCGAGCGCTCCGGCTATCTTTCCTCGTACATGCTGTTATTTACGGAAGCGCCTATCCACTATACGCGTGCGCATTGCATGCATACAAGTAAAGTTGATGAGTACGACGCGGTCACATACAACACATAAAGTATTTGTCAAAAAAAAATCTTTAATAAAGAGAAATACTTTTATTACCAGTGCTAAAACATTATTATTTAGTAAAATTAAAAAATTTTTCTAGTGATAGTAAAGATATTATTACCAAAAATAAATTTTTTATCTAAAATTTGAGGTTATATTACTTATCTCTCTTATCGGTTCCGTATGGTCGCAGATAAATAACTCACGCAATTTCTTACAGCTAAAAACTTCGAGAGCCATTATTTACATGTATGATTTTCTTACTTATGGCCATGTATTCATGCTCTGGCCATATATAGGCATAAGTATTTAAGCTGTTTAGGCCTTCCTGCTTTATCAATAGGGGTAAAATTCTATATAAATCGGCGTAGTCTTTATTTAACAGTGGTATGCTTATGTGGTATATTAACTGATTGTTCTGTATCGAAATTGTTAATCTAGATATGTCTATTATCTCGAGCGGACTTATCTGAGATCCCGCTCCCGGAAAAATTAGCTCAGATCTGGATAGCTTTACCTGTATTTTGGAGTTATCAAAAATCGCATTCGATATGAGCCTCGAATATACTAGTCCTCTTGCTGCGCAGAGGACTGCATTTATTATGGAGTCACAGTCTGCCATGTACTGCTTCACGCTTCCATCCTGTGTATTTATAGCTGCAATTATTGAACTATCAATTTTCCGTAAGTCATTCATGTTTTTCATTCTCTTTATATTTGCTTCTATTTTTTACACCCTGTCCTCTACATCGCTTACTCTATTAGACATTAATTCTGTCTGTTTAGCCAGAAGTTTTGCTATATTATGTGTACTGTTTTTTATTAAGTCGAGCGCATCTGTTAATGCTTCATAATAATGTTTCATAAACAATTATTATCGTCACTGTCCAACGTTCCGAGTAGAAATTTTAGAATAGTTCCCCCAGTGCATCATTGCTCTTTTACGGCGGTTGTTTATTCCCTGTAGCAGGTTTGTCAATCGCTTGTAGGACTCCATTGCTTGCGTTATTTCATCTCCAATTATTTGTAGTCTGAACCTCTAAGCGGCTTTAGGCGCTAGTTGTTCACTTTTTTCCACAATTGTCTGCATATCAATTTTAATTTGAGTCCCAGCGAGAGGTGGAATGATAAGTCTATTTTTTATATGATTTTTCAATTCGTGCTGGTTGTAACCAACAAGGAAATCTTTTCTGCGATTAATCCTGAATTATTTTGTATTTATGTTATCGACCACTGTAGCTGTTCTGGTACCTCCAAGTGTGCCCTGCAATACATGAAGCTGTTGGCTATACATTGCGCACTCTGGATCCTGCCTACAGGTCCGCGCGCGCTTTAGTCTCTGTGGTAAATACTTGTCCTAACACTATTTATACTCCATCGATAGCTATTTATTTAAGTGTATTACCGTATAAACCTTACCCTTTCTCTTATATTTCCACTTTATTCGGTCAGCGTTGAGCTGCGGGTGTGGCTCGCTCCTTACATATAAAGTACACAATAATAAACATATTTTTTAATTATCTTGCTTTCCTTTTTGTACAAATATTATTGCCTATGTGTTATTTTTATTCATGTAAGTACTTTTTGTGTGTTTTAAAATTTTCCATCGCAATTTTTTTTTTTTTTTTTGTCATTTTCACATTGGCTTAACGTGCGCGTATAAGTCGGTTTTTGAATATGTAAATAGTCAGTTATAATATTGTGCGCCCCATCTTGCCTTCGCAGTCATATAACATATTCGAGGAGACTGTGTAGTCAGATAGTCCGACGATCGGTTATCTTCCGTTTGGCTTATATTTTGGTAGTGACGAACTTGAAGATATGAACAAAAAAAAGAATCATTTTACGGCGGTGCATTTCGCATTTTGCGTTTAGACCTGTGTCATACATTTTTCTAGTGTTTTTCATCCTTAAATTTTCTGATACTATGTTTTTCTGCTACTCCCCCTCTCTCTTCTCTAACATAATGAAGTTTAAGATAGGGATCTTATGGATATTTCTTGTTTGCTTTTACTCTCAACGATGTAGACGCGTTTGCTGAATTCGTTTCTTGCTTTTTCGCTGTTTTTCCCCTTAATAACAAAACTTCTATTTTTTTCTCTTTTTTTTCTTTTGGTGTCTGGAGAAAGTGCGCTTACTAAGGTATTCTGGCTGTTGTCTGAGTTTCCGAAGCTAAACTTCGATGCTGCTCATGTGACAACATGATTTCTCGCACCAGGAGAATCTCCGTGTGCTGTCCTCATAGACGCAATTTTGCAGGAGCAGCCCGCGTGCACTGTTGCACAATGTTGTTGTGTAAGTAGTTGCTTATGTGACTACAAGCTCCCCTGCTTTTTTCATTTAAGGGGATGGGGTGTTGTAGATCTCTATGCCTTCTTTCCATTACTGACGCCACTGTTTGAACGAGGGTGGGCTGGTAACGTGGTATTGTTGTCCCGAAAGTGTTCCAGGATCCCATGAGAGCTCTCCGGCTGTCCTTCGACGGCCAAGTAATAAGGAAACACTGCCACTCACTGGGTGGGGTCGATTGTTTTTTTCGATAGTTGACCGGTAATCCCTGTGCATTATCATTAATTGTCCTGATTTGAACAATTAAGTACGGGTCCATGTAGTTTTTGAAAAATTATGCTTAATTTGAGTTGGACGATTCGACGAACGGGCTGTTCGTTGTCCTGGACATGGCACTCGATTCTGTATCTCGTGACGATTATGTGTATCGTTTCAGGTGTTGCGGTTGTCAGCATATCATGATAGCAAGAGTGGGATTGTTTCTGATGGAGCACAACAGCACGGAAGGAGAAAAGAAGGTTTAAACCCTTATACTCGACGTGGGCTCGTAGGCCTCTTGAAAAATAAATTTATTTTTCCTGTGATTGCTTTATTTGTTTTTCATCATTCCCCCATGCTCCTCTCTACCTAACAATAATTGCTTAAATGATTTTTTCTTAAACAATAATGAAGTTAATGGGGTACTAAAAAAAATTGTTGTTCGTTCATACTCTTTTTCTTTTGCTTATTTCACATTAACTTTTCTTTGTGTACTTCTCGCATAAACTTAATTAAATTTACAAGTATATCTCAACCTATGCGTGTATTTTTTTTTTCATTTGTCTTCATCATCTATAATTTGAATATTTGGCCTGTGAGTTAATTCTACACTTATTGAGTCCGTCTCCCACTAGAGAGTGCCACACGCGCCCCTCAGTCGCTTTGTTTTTTTATTATTATTTTTTTTTATTCACGTTATGTAAATTCTACTATCGATTGATGTTTTTGATGCTTTGTTCATGTGTACCTCCCCATTTTTTTTTTTTTTTTTTTTTTTGAACTTGCGTATCTGAGTCTAACNGGAGTATGTCTTCTCATTAGAGAGTGCCACAAGCGCCCCTCATTCGTTTTGTAATTTTTTTCAATCAATGTTATGCAAATTCTACTATTGATTGATGTTATTAATGGTTTGTTCATGCGTACCTCCCCAATATACTTTTTTCTTTTGAACTTGCGTATCTGAGTCTAACATATGTATATCTAGTTTGCGGCGCGTTTGGAGGCCGCGAAAATTTTAAGCTAAGCCGAATGTTAAGGAGGTTTCTTCGTGTCCTTCACCCTGTTGCATTCTCTGGCGGTGCCTTTGCCATACATGCTTTTTTTTTATTTGATCTGTATGGGATACTCTTACTTCGTCGCCTCTCTGTAGTTTTACATGTTTGTTGACATAATCAATACTGGTTATTTCATACGGGCCCTCGTATTGTGAATCGTATTTACTTTTCAATGGCTTTTTCAACACATAAACCATTTCTCCCTTCAAGAAATATCTTGAATTCAGTTTGTGGTCGTAGAAATACTTTCATCGGTATTTTGCCTGAACTTGGTTCATTGCTGCGATGGTTCTCATTTCTCTCAGAGTCTCAACCAACTCTTCTAAATATTCGTTTAAAGTTTGGCTCTTGGGTGGCAGTTTTATGCTAGAAGGTGTTCTGGCTCTTTGTCCGAATACTAGTTCGTGCGGTGAGTATCCCGTACTCTGATGGTCCGTGGTGTTATATGAGTGCATGCACATCGGTAAATGTTCGTCCCAGTGATCATTTTTCTCTACGTAGGCTTTGATGTACTCCGTGAGAGTATGGTGCATACGTTTGATGGCGCTGTTTGTTTGTGGGTGGGATGTTGTACTGCCCATTTTGTCTATTTTAATAAACCTTGCAAGTTCGTCCATGCTTTTGTTCATAAAATAAGTGCCTTGGTCCCATAATAAATGTTCCGGTGGCCCGAAGTACGATATAAATTTGTCTGTAATCGTTCTTACTGTTTTTTCGGCTGTTACTCTTTTCACAGGTGTCAGGACGATAATTTTCGTTTGCCAGTCTTGCATTGATAGTATGTGTGTACTGATTTGCCGATGGTTTACTGATGGGCCCGTAGACATCTATAGAAATTTTTTCGAACCGTCTACTTGGTATGTCGGTAATGAGCATGGCTTGCTTTGTTTTAATTCGGGTGAATTTTTTCGTTTGGCATGATGTGCATCCCAAGATGACTTGTCTCACACTTGGGCGCATATTTCTCAAGTAGTAGTGTTTAGCGATCCTGTTCTATGTCTTGTTCATTTTTCTATGTCCACTCATTGCTGCTTCGTGGTATTCTTTGATGATTTTAAGTCTTTGATCTGCTGGTGGGATTACCAGAGTGTTCGTGTAGAATACTGTTGCTAGTCTAATATCTTTGAACATTTTCTCGAAGGTATCGATAAAGTACCCCCACTGGATTAGATTAAAGATCCCTAGGTTTCTAACGATCCCAATTGTTTTTATTTTATGTGTTACTATTATATAACCTTATTATATTATTATATACCTTAATACACTTTTCAATAGTAGATTTATGGACCGTTTCTTCAAAATGCTCCTTTACATACATGTGAATGATTTTTACTCTTCTTGTCTCTGTCATTTTAGCTTCTCCTACAGTTCTCTCTTCGTTGTTCTTGCACGTTGGGTTATTGTATCCTCTTTTGTGTAGCGTCTCTATGACCTCTGTGGTGGGTACTGCTTCTGTTATTGTCATAAACGCCAGATTGTCTAAGTACCTAAATGGGTGGCCCTCGATCTTGTTCAGTTTTTGTAGTAGGGGTGGATGATTTCCTTCTCCTGGTGCCCATGGTGAAATATTAGTTGGTAACCGCTTCCTACATCTTACTAAAATATAAAGCAAAGTCGCTAAAACCGTTGTAATCGCTAACCGCGAAAACTACTGAACCGATTTTGCTGAAATTTTGCACACTGATTCATGATACTTCCTAGATGGTTTTAGTATAGTTTTTATCTTAAAAAATTTAATAACAATAGCAATAAATGAGCTCAATGTTTTGCAAAAATACGCCAGCTGTTCACTCTAGTTCAGTAAAATCCGCTAGGTGGCGTTGACATAAAATCGAAGCCACCTGCAACATAATTAAATAAGTGTGGTTATAATAGGCCGGAGCGTCTCAATAGTAACGTAGTCAAGCTTCGGCAGTTCAACGAGCTGTATAGAGAATGCTGATGATAGTCTTGCAGCTGGGTATCCCGGTTACGGACGACACTCTTCTCTAAAGGGGAAGAGACCTAGGTGACCATTTACCCTGAATCTCGATGAGTGTGGTCAAAAAAAAAAATTAATTCCAACCGATGCCGTCTCTGCCACAATATCAGGAGACATATCTAGCCAGAGCACAATCTGCACCAACTCTTCAGAGTTGTGTGGCAGTCCCACCATCCCAACTGGTGCAGTTAGAGAATTTGTGGCTACAAATGTAAGCAAGGGAAAACAGCTCTGAGGGGCACGGGCAGCCACAACGGCTACCTTCTTGGTCGTTGCGTCCCCAACGCGCTTACCCACATGTTCCCGTCTAACGATGAGCGGTTGGTTATCTGGGGAACGACCCGAGACGAGATATTCTTTGGTCAGTGGCGTACCTTCCTCCATCACAGTCTCCGTACATCGAGACTCCCAGGGTAAGAATTAAGCAACCCGTAGCCAGCTCTTCATTGTCAGGAACAATAATAAAGAATAGCCTGGAAGTTTCACCACTGGCGCTTTTTAGGGCCATTATAAGTATTAATGTTCCCTACTTAACCATTAAATTCATCGGTTCTTTTTAGGATCCACCTAAGTGTAAACTACCTTGCCAACAAATACATTTTTAATACCATTTCCGGAAGCGATTCGTCGACTAAAAGACTATATTAACTAAAGACGGGCACTATTAAACCAAGTCAGCCATTCACTAGCAGACGTCACCTGCGGAGTTGTTCTTCCCAAGGCTGGAAAACCCGGTGACCGACGACCCTATACTACCCTCTCGACTCTAAGCATTCAACCAGGAATCACTGATCCTCTCCAAGGTCTGCGTTGGACAAACCTATAACAGCTATGAAGGAAAAAAAACTTGAGCTAACGGGACAGCCTCCACTGGACAAGTATCCTTAACCAATCTCCCCATCTAAGATCACCAAAACAACTGAATCTGCAAATAAAAATGGTGCTTTAGACACCAACGTCTTCGACGTTATACCGGGAGACGTTGGGAAAAAGCACAACAACTAGCCCCAAAGCTTCCGACATTGTAATTTTTCTCCCAATCAGTTTGGGTCTTCAACAGCAAGCCAGAGAAGATCACCCTGAGGTATCCAGGCAGTCGCAATTGCTGTTAACTGCAGTCAAGAAAGAGTTAACTTAAGAAGCTCATCGGTCTTTTTTAGGGCCATCGGACGTCGAACTACCTTGCCAACAAATATATTAGAACCTAACAAAGTTGACAGAAAACAGCTTTTAGGGGTTACAAAAATTTTAAGCATGCCAAAAGTCGCAAGAGGGTGAATTGGAAGAAAAACTTCAAGTGTATCTAATAAATACAATTTTACTTAGGCGTCAAGAAACTGACGCAGAAAATGTATCGAGATTGAAGCAGCAGCGTCAAAATCGACAACTAAAGATTTCATTACGTGAGAGATCAGCTTTTCATTGTACCCTCACAGCAATCTCTGAAATCTTTAAAGATCCTACTTCACATTTTTAATGAGTAGAAATTGTATTTGTGTTTTTGTGGCAATAAAAATGTAGGGTTTAAGGTCCAGGACTTTGTTGCTCTGGTAATAAAGTTGTGAGATATGAGAAAAAAATTTTTTTTTAACATAAATTTTTTGGGGGTTTAAAATCTTAACAGCTTTAAAAAATAGCCGTTTTCGTGAATTACACGGGAGAAACTGTAAATCAACGGCTTCTTATGGCCACCGATTATTTTATGGCATAAAGAACGCACGGTACTTTTCAGCATAATTATTTTTTTTAATTTTCACACCTTATTATTTGACCAAATAAACTATATGGATTCCGAAAAAATATGTTTTTAATAAGAAGATTTTTGTTCTGAAATGTATCAGGAATATGTGTAAAATTTCTAACTGAAAATGTTTCACATTACATGTTAACACACTACGGTGTTTTATTTAGTAAGTCTCGGGCGAAGCCGAGACGGGGGGCTGCTAGTACTCTACACTTTTCCATCGATGGTGGGTGAGAGACCGTCTTATTCCCTAATCTTTCGTTTTCGCTGTCCGTTTCCCGAAGCGCTTTGTTCATATCATCGGCCTCCTCCTCGTCCTGTACTTCGATGTAGTCAAAGCCATCTTTTTCCTCTGTCGCACGTTGCATGTATTCCTCCGTTCATATATTAATGTGCTCGTCTGGACTTGTTTCTTCCTCACTTGGTTCCCGCTCCGCACCTATTTGCTTCTTGACATTTTAGCCCCGTTTTCCCTGGTGTATCCTTTTACCTTCTCTTTTGCTTTTCCAGTCTTCCTCACTGTTGCTTTGGTAATTTTCTACCGACCCTTTTTTGGCTCATGGTTAGGATTCACCGCGTGAGGGACTTGTATAAGAGGAGTATAGTGTGCGTTTTCTCCAGAGCCCTCTAGATGTTAAAATTATAAAATTCACTATCGTCCGTTGTGATGTATTGTGCGTATATTTAACTTTCATTAGTCAATGCCAGGCGAACACAAATATTATCCTTGAATTCTTGGGAAATTAGATATATGCAATCATCATTCCCATATGCTGTTTGCGATTCTAATATTTCTGTTTCCTCGTTTGGCTCTCTGCATTTTCGTAAAGAATTTGAATTGCGCAGCATTGCTCACAGCTTGGTGGTCGATAGATTGAGACCAAGAAAAATAAAAGACTATGGAACAGACAGTTTCCAGGTGGGTCGGATGATATTTCTGACAGATTTACCAGGATACTATCAGGTTGTGCGCATTCACAAGTTTCCCTTCGCGTTTTGTCTCTTAGACACTCTAACCATCTATCTGACAACATGGTGGACTCTGACGGTGCGCTGGGTTCATTTCTTGCTTGATTTTCACACTTATTCAACTTGTTTTCTTCGTTTTGGCTGTGTACGATGTCATCCATTTCTTTTCTCATTTGTGGTGTCACATCTTCTACGGGTTTGGTTTCGTTGGATTCCCATACGATAATCCTCATTTCTGGCCTGCCTTCTACGTCGTCTTTTGATATCGATCATAACTTGGGTCCGAAGTTCATCGGATTTGCCTTCCAATAGATCATGTATATCCGGTCTCTTTTGTGCTCCCACGTCCATTGAAGGGTTAGTATTCTGATCCGTGTATCCATTTCTTTCCCCGCCGGTTTTTCGTTTTTTATTGATAATTTCTGAATATGCCCCTGTGTTTACCTTTTGTGGTGTGTCGCAGCTCGATATTATTATTTTCTTTGACGGTTCAGTTATTTGTGGTGCGACTGAAAAATGTGTTTTTTTTTTGCGTATGGTATCGAACTGCCGTTTACGTGATTTCCGTAATTTAACTCATCTCTCCAGTCTTGCAGGAGTACTAGAAGCCTTCATCCCCCTCTTAAATCCTGGTTCTTTTGTTATGTAGCCCTACTTTTCATCTGTTGGCCCTTGTGAAATGGGCTTTTCTCTCTTTGTGATGTTTGGTGCCGCTACGCCATTCTCGTCTCTTGACACCTGCCGACCCTGTGAGTTTTCCCTTTTCAGCTCCTCTGATTCCGAATCAGCAACTCCCTCCAAGACTACGTAATCATGTATTCTGTTCTGGTTATCTTTTGGTCGTTTGTCTTATCTTATCTCGTCGTTGTCAGATGCTTCTGGGATTGTATATTTGATTCTCACCTTTTTTGGTTTTCCTTGGATTTTTTTCTTTTTTATTGCTCGAACTTTGAAAACTCTAGCCGGGGGTCCATCGCTGTTGCCTTCCCCTGAGTTTTTCTGTTTATCGGCTAGTTTATACATCATTTGTCTAGGACGCTCTGGGTTTGCTTCGCCTTAGTTTATTATTGAGTTTCGTGAAAGAGCGTCGGGTGGCCTATTTGTTATGCCCGGGCGATGTATGGTCTCGAGAGTTCTGCTTTAAGCCTATTGATTAGGTTGGTCATTATCTGCCCATTGCCTACAATGTGACCCAGCATTTTCGCTTCTTTTTGTTTTGCCACTATCCAGGTATTCGAACTGTGTGGGGAGGTGAAGGGTTCAATTATCCCTTTTTCGAGCATTTTCTTTAGTTCAATTTTCATTTGATCTCTGATTGCTGGAGGATATCTAAATCTCTTCGCAATGATGGGTTTATCCGATGTCGTTGCAATCCGATGTTTCAAAAAGTATGTTGCCTTGAGAGGTTCCCCGTCAAGGCTGAACACATGAGGGTTTGATTCGATAAGTCTTCTTACATGCTCTTTTTTTCATGGTTGCAGCTAGCCGTGTCCACGAGTTGCATCATCTTGTCCACCCATTTTTGTTTTTTTAACTCTTCGTTGTCTTTTGTGAAATTTTCTGTTTTTTTCTTCATCATCTCCTATTCTTCATTGAATAACCGTATCACTGCTTCCTCCAAGCTTTCAACATAGTTTCTTTGAACGTCTTCTGAGTGCTTCAGACAAATTTCCTTGTAATCTAGCAGCTCTAATTTCGGAACAGGCACGTATTTTATCTCGTCACTCATATTTATATATTCTTCAACTATATTTCTGTTAATACTCCTGGCTATAAAGTTTCCAAAAAATATTCCTTCCTCCATCTCTTGGAGGAGTGTCCAGCCATTTTTTGATTCGTTTTCTTTTTTTTTTATTCTTGCATAAATGATTTGTTTCGATTTTGCAGGTGTTTCAAACACTCTGGCTTTGAAAGTGATATCTCTACGCCATCTTATCTAATCATATCTTCAGCGGCGCTTATATTGTTAGATGATTAAGCATAGTAGGTTGGCAGTGAAAGAATAGGCATACATAAGTTATTTCTTTTGGTGCACACGTTTATTTAAATCATATACTTATTACTCTTACTACTAGTACTACCTCGAGGTTAAACAATACTAAACTAGCAGTGGACCACTCGCATGTAAAAGCGACTCTGTAGCGGTACGTCTACCACACAGAAACACACGAGTAGCTCATCGCTTACCAAGCGATCGACGACGACTAAACTATAAACCATAACTCGGCTCTCAGCGCCAGAGCATGGCCTATACTAACATATATACAAACATACTTATACATATATACATTCAAATGCATTTATTGGATATATTATGACTTATAATTATGACACCCAGGTATCGCTTAAAGGTGTCCCACCCTATGATTCCTTCCATATCATTTGGGAAGTCATGGGGGACGACTTGTAGTGTGCACTTTAGTCCGTGCAGTTGAGCTTGTACTGTGCCCAATGTTTTGCATGCTCCATGAGTCACACCTATGATAGCTACTCGATACCTACTGTCTATTAGCATATCTGTGTTTAGAAAATTTTCCTTTATAATCGAAATCTCTGCACCTGTATCCGCATAAAAAGTCGCCTTTCCATTCCTTAACTGTGGGCCCTGTAACTGGACCGATGGTGGCCTATGCTCTGTTCTCGCAAGTTTGACAGTTATTTTGAGAAGCTGCTTTATTTCTTCGTCACACTCTAAAAGCTTGAGTTTGTCATTCTCTATATGTGTGTCCGGTGCCTTCGTCCGATAACTCTTTTTTCCTTTTTTCGGGCTCTTCTGTCTTTTCTTGTACGTTCTATATTTCCCTGCTCTGCATAAGTACTCGGGATGTTGTGGTGCATTCCCACCTCTAATTATTCCTTGCTTCTGTAGCCTTTCTCTCGCACATTCTTCCTCGTCGGGCACGCTTCTTCCTGTCTCTCGTTCTAATTCATGTTCGACGTTTGGGGACCATGCCAAACATCCTGTGAGTTTAAAGCCCCGGCTGGGTCTCTTTTGTCGTCTGCGACGTATGCGCCATTGTCCCGCTGTGGTGGACCTCTGTCCTGTGGTGGCCCGTTTCTAACAAAATTCCTATTATAGCCGTCCCTACTCTCTTAATTTTTATAGTCGTTTCAATACCGGTTGAATGTGCTTCTGTTCTTATTATTCTATGAATCTTTATTGCCGCGGTTGCCGTAATAATTGTTGCCTCTCGGATTGTATGTGTTATACCTGTCATTATAATTGTTGTTGCTGTTATATGGTTCTGTTAGGCCATTATTGTTATAACCATTATAATAATTATTAAAATTGTCATTCCTGCCTCTATAGTTGTAGGCATTCCTGTCGGTAGGAGTATAATTCACGGGTTGGTTATGCCCCTCGTTTCTCTGTCTTTCATCTTCCTCCATTTCTTGCTTGCGTGAGTGGCAGTATCTCGCGTAGTGCACCAGTCTCTGACAATAGTTGAAATTTCCCTGTGGTTCCCTTCCGTTATCTTTTGAAGCTTTTCTGTCGTACATCGCCGCTAGTAGTTTTTGGCATTCCTCCACTGAATGCCTGGTTCGGCTATCGCAGTATATACAGCGTTTTACGTTCGCTGCTGCTGCTTCTTGTGCTTCATTAGTGATTTCTGTTGTTTTTTTTCCTATACTTGCCAGGTTTACTAATGGCCCCCACTCGGTTGTTGCCTTACTGTGTGTGGGCAGTGCACTTATTGGTATTGCGTGCCGTAGACTGAGATCGTTCTCTATTTTTAGTGTTTCTATGATCACTTCACATAGGGTCCTCGGATTTAAACTTGTAATTTTGCACCTGTGTGTTGGGTGCAAACCATATGTAAAATGTTTAACTGCCTCTGCCTCCACGCTTTCCTCTAGAACCTGCTTTTGAATAAGAAGTAGGCTTGGATTCGAATCGTGCAGCATCGTCAGCCTGTTATACAGTCGTACTCTTCTGCTATAGTCCACTATCGATTCCTGATTTTGCTGTCTGATTATCTTCAGTTGTGCCATCAATGTGTTTGAATAATTTATACTTTCATATCATCTGTTTAAAAGTTCCGGAAGAACTTCCTGAACTGTGCCGAATTGAGCTAATCTGGGCGTGAAATGCTCAGCCGCTTTTCCTTTTAGTCTGCTTGCCACGGTACCGAGAAAAAATAATTCATTTTCTGGACCCACCATTTGAGCAGTCATCCTTACCGTCCTTTCAAATAGTGGCAGATTTATTGGATCACCGTCAAAGAACGGGATGTTACTCGCCATATGACTGAGCATAGGCAAAATGTTTTATTGCGGGTTCTGCGGTCTGCGTGGGTACTTATGGTTGTGTGTGGCTTGTGTATATTCTGTATATTGAGCCATGGTTGGTACTGTATCACCCCGTAGACTATCCCTATTTGCATCAGAATCGACCCAATTTTTGTAGTGATTAGTTGTTGGTGGTATCGTTGCTACAAACGTGGCTTACTTCATTCTTTCGAGTTCATCGCTCACATCTTTTATTATGTCCCATAGTTGTTGATTATGTGCAGCTTCTATCCCATGGCTTCTTAACTCTTTATAGTTATTGTTTGGTGTAGTGGAAGTCAGCCATTCTAGTTTCCCCGGCATGTTATATTGTGTCAGCGGTAAGTTTGCCCCTTCTATTTGGGCCCCATATATTTCTGCAGCTTCTGTGGTATTTCCTCCGATGATTCGTTCGCTGAAACCGTCTACTTCTCTGTTTGTAAGACCTATGTTCTCCCGAGTGTCACGAAATTTGGCCCTGGGCTCTCTGCTTGTTGGCGGCGAATCTCGACTGATTCCTGTAGCAGCGTTATATGACGTATCCTTTCTCTCTGCATGTTTTAGCTTAGTTTTCATTGTCGAGAACAGGCCCATTACTTTCGCTATAGTATTCTCGTCCAAGGCGTCAAGTATCTCACACCCTTCCGCTTCTATCGAGTTCCAGAAATTGTAGTCTTGTGTTTATATTTTTATATTGAAAAGAGAATTTATTTACGAATATGTGTTTTTATCAGTGAATGTTAGGAAAAAGCAAATATAAAATCATATTAAAATTTGTTTTATTCATGAACATATAAACACAGCGAACGAGAAAGAAGAACTCACAGCAAAGAGTACTTATTTAAACTACCTGCCGACACATAGGTACATACATATGTTTAACAGTACGTTCATGCGTCTTACTTTTTCTGTCACTCTCCTCTCTGTTTCTTTTCGGATCCCTGTGCGTAATTGTGCAAGTGCGCAAGCGTCGTTGGCTCTTCAGTAAAAACGGGTTAACATGTAGGAATTAAGTGAACAGAATTGGAAGATCCCAGAAAAACTTTGAATTCTGGTCAAATTTATATGTTTAAAACAATCCTCTTCACCAACAAGCAATTTTTAAAAAATGATAAAAAAATAATACTAATGTTAATATTAATTCATCGTTTTCTAAAAGCGCAAAATATTGACAAAAGCAATGGAAAAGGCCTGTAGGTATATTTGTATGAGTACAATAGAGAGAGAAAGAGGGCGCGACACCAGACGATAAATGGCTTTTCCTATCTCACTTACTCTTACAGATACTGGCAAATTGCATTTATCACTTTTTTTTCTTGACATTTTGCGCTTGCTGAAACAAAAAAAAATTGCTCGTTGATAGAAAATTTTTCGCCCTACACGCTGGTATTTTTATTTTTTATGCATGTCAAATCGTTATCAGATATAAGCAAAACGAACTTTTAAATACGATTTAAACTTCGAATCGAACCCACGATCCCTTGAGCAGTGTTGTGAGTGGTGTTATACAAAAAATATAATTAGAAATTTATATAAAAAAAAATAACAAATATACTGTACGGAATATAGTTATAGAAAAAAAAACATTATGTACGCCATGTAAGAGAGCAGACGTACGATATAATTATACGTTAGCTCATGTGACTGAAAATTTTAAAAAGTAATACATTTTTGTGTACATAACCCGGAGCACAGAGAAATTTTTAAATAATGCGGAAAAAATTTTCAAAAAAATATGTATTAAAAAGTCATTGTAATAAAGTTAATAAAAGAGTAAATAAAAAATTTTAACAGCATGTGAACGATTATCGACAATTATAATTATGTTCGATACATAATTTCCTTTTTTTTCAGAATACAGATTAAACTGTTTTGACAGGAAGATTAATTGTCAATATGTACTCATCAATACATTGAAATATCTATGTAAATTACAAAGAAAATAAGTAAAAAATAAAACTGGTAATTAATAATCTATATTGTAAAAATATTTTAAGTACTATACTGAATCTGGTTCTATTATATTAAATGATTATTTTTTATTTACTTCTATTATAAACCGTTCTTCATTGTTAACCACAGATCAACTGAAGCTGATTTTTTTATAACAACCATGCGTAATTTATGTGAAAGGTATTTTTATCATATCTTTGTTATTATTATCATAATTACTTATGCAATTTATGTTCTTTAATTAAAAACAATTTTTTCGTTTAAGACTTCGCCTCCTACCTCAAAGCCTATGTGAAGGTTTATAATGCATTAATAGGGGGTTATCGCGCAAGGGGTTGGAGCCCTACTACTATACATATATATAATTGACGACTTGCGTAAATAAATAAATTTTTCATTGTATTCCATTTTACATCATATTTATTCCCTCTTTAAATGATAAAATTTTAAGAATCTTAAAAGAGTCATTCTCAATGAAAGTCGTTACCGAACAAAGCTGACTGTGTACTTCGTGGCTCTTGAAAGTGTTATGTCACAACCGAAGCGAGCCACTAAGCCTAAACACTTGAAGTCAGCATGTACCAGCCCTATAGCATGTAAGACAAAAAAGTTTTAAGGGGGTTAGAGTAAAAAACAAATTTCTTACAATAGTCCTGAAAAAATTATAATGTGTTTGTTTTCGTTATGTTGACAACATATGAAAATTTCAAGAACCATACCGTTACAGTTTAAAAAAAAAAATTGCAAATTCAGGATCTTTTACACAAGCTCTTATGAGAACATCGTTGCGGTATTTACATTTTCCCCAATAACTTGGGAAATATTTTTACAAATGTTCCAAAAAACTAGTATATTATTAACAATCACAATAAAATAACTAAATTGGAGAAAGCGTGCCGTAACGGTTTAAGAAATACTTCAATTAAAAGTTTGAACAAAGTGCTATTGGTACATCTATATACAGCAGACGATAAATAAAACATTGCGTATACGTCCAATTTTAAAGTATTAATTTTTTATTTCCTCGCCTATTAATAATCTTCTGCGGAACGATATGGAATAGCTGGCACGATTTATCAAGAATAATGATTAAAAGACTAAATTTTAAATTAAATCAACTTTTGAGGCTGACTGGTACTGCTCTAACCCCCTTACCGGAGGCTCCGCGCAAAGTGTATTTCTTCTTGCGGGATTTTAGTTAGTAGCTCGCCACCGCTCATCAAGTGTTGTTCCTAATTCATTAATTCAATCCTCGATACACTATCTAAATTTTACGAAACCTATTAAAATTACAATTGTATTATAAAAATAAAAATGAAAGTAAAACGAAATTGTACAAAGTGCATTATTAAATGAATTAATAATCGAAAGAAGTGTAATCCCGAATGGTTGTACAGAGTTGAAATGCTGAAGTTATAGTTTGATTGCACGTTATAAGTTGAAGTCACATATTGCGAAGTCATACAGTTACGAATATATTGGTGACATTAAAGACAGAGACCCAAAATAAGAAAATAAAAATAAAGGTATTAAAATATAATTATTTCACAAATATAACATCTTCTCTCTCTTCTTTCCTATAAACTGGTAAGTAGTTAGACTTTCTGCTGGTCCTGTGGCCTGTAAAGGAGCGTGGGGCTACATTCCACAACCTTCAGTTTTAAACTGAAGTTAGCGTTAAATGAAAGTAATAATCATTTAACATATTACACTGAGTAAAACATTTCTTTACTGTAACGTATTTCTTCATCTAGATCATTTTTTGATGTGAAACATCTGTAGGCGCGCGTGAGCATGGTACGTAAACTTGAGTGATGCGTGGTGACCGTAACGAAAAAGCGTTACAAAAAATATATAGTTATATATTGCATACTTACTATGCTGTACAGAAAAAGTGTGCGAATGAGAGAGTAAAAAGAATCGAAGAATGTGGCTGGGGGATTCTCCATCCCCTCTCTTATTGTTCACGCAAGCAGTAGGTATAGTTATAGATTATAGAAGTATAATGTCTATACATACACACGTACACGCGTAGTCAGACACAAACACTCGTAGTCAAAGAAAACAAAGTGCTGTGTCAAGTGGCTGAAGATATTGCATCATTGCTCCCAAACCTCTGTACCTAATACAATATGAGTTTGATGAAAAACATTTTTTTGCGGGCAGAAAATAACTGCGTGAGGGGAAATATGCAATAAAAGAGTCTGTTCCGCTCTGTTGCTGTTCACCTCACCACTGAGCACTCCTCTCTTTCTCTCTAAAAATATACATGTGGTAGAATTTGTACATCTACATATACGTATATACGGTAACTATATAATTATTGACTATATATATATTGAGCTCGTCGTTGGCTCAGTTGTTTAGTGTGCTAGTCACTGAAATAACACAGCTCAAGGGATCGTGGGTTCGATTCCCGGTCGAGGCTCTCAGATTTGTTCTGATGGTCTTTTCCGGAATCCAATTCACGACACTGACTTAGGATTAAGGATTACTTTTAAATGAAAAAAGAAAATAAAATGCGTATGAAAAGAAAAATTAAAAAGAATTGTGATGAGTTCTCAATATCCGGTCATGCGTGCAGACCAAGGAGATAAAATGTAAGAAAAAAGCGAATATGTATATAAAAGACAGTGTAAATGACAAGCGAAAAATAAAGTGATTATACATTTGTCCCCATAAGCCCTATGTTGATTTACTGCGACTCGGCTATGTATATCGCTAAAGTCACGTGACGTGTTGGGATCCCAATATATAGGAGTGCGTCCAAGCGAAACCAGACAGTCACCGCGCGAGGCGCATTTTTTCAATGAAGCATGCTACGTTCATCTCGCTCACGATCGCCAGTTAGCGGTTAAAAAAATTGTACAGAAGCAAAAATCGATAGATTTTTACTTAGACAACTAGCTAAAAAAATTTTTTTAAATACGGATCGATGGATAATGATCTTATCTTTTTTGTGGTACTATTAAATTTAGTCGAAAATTTTTCTTTCATGGCGTAAATCAGGTTATAAAATTAGATTGCTCACTCTCGTAGTAGGTATTTATTTACCTTTTTCCCTTTTAACTTTTATCAATCGAAAAGGCACTTTCTGACAAGATTGTTGTTAACAATCAGAGTAGGAGAGCGGTAAATGCGTTTTTGGAAGTCAAACGTTCATAACGAATCGTCAGTTGCGCAGTCGTGTATTCTGCTATTTCGTTATTATCATCCTTGCTAGATCTCAAACAGCTGGCTAAAAGAAAACTCTCAGACTCATTTGTGATTGCTATTATTGTTTATAATTCCGGACTAGTGACAAATCCAGTGCATAGTGTCGCATATTAAACGTATAAATATCGTTGTTTTATGTTATTTGCGAGGGTTTTGGTGACCTTTGCTTGTTACGAGTATATTTGGGCTAACATAACCTCTTATTAAACCTTGTGTTTTGATGAAATTTGAGACTATAATATCACTGTTTTTAATAAGTGCACAAAAAAATTAGTGTCCAGTGCGTGGTTTTCGATCGATAATCTGTGTTACTATTATACTTGTGAAAATTATTTGAAGTTATTGTTACGTCGGCGCAACGTATTATTCGAGTCTAAGCTTTCGCTTAATAACTCGGGACTGGCACTGGGCGCGTAGGTGGGACGCGGAACCAAAAGGTAGTGTGCGCGCCGGTGCCACTTTTGATTGTGATTGTTCAGTCGCGGTAGCTAGGGCTGAGCACGCTGGGTCCGGCAGGTGAGATAAGGAAAAGGAGGATGCGAGAGGTCACCTCAATGATCACGAGCTGCTTGTTAGGTTTAAGTATGAACATGTTTATTCATTAAAAATACTCCGTAACTGCTCTAAAATCAAGAAAAAGGCCACGTTGGCGAGGGGCACGTATAACTCTACATGTGTGGCTGGCTCGCGCGCGACACGTCCGTACTGTTCGGCTTCCGAACTGAGAAGAAGTCGGAGAAGGGCAGCAGCAGTGGCGTGGCTCTCCTCGCTGAAGAGAGTCGCGCGGCGGCTCAACCTTCTATTGGCTCTACTGCGTAGCTAGTAGGCAGCAGAGCAGTAAGACTACTATGGGGCCATAGGCCTTAAACAGAGAATGGCTGCAACAGGTAGTTATATTTCTTGTCTAAGTATTCGAAAGGGGGCGAGGACGGCCGTTTTGATTAAATTGACGCAGTTGTCGAGCAATAGTGTGATGCACTCGTTCACAGCGCGCCTCGGATTTATCGAGGATACCCGGTGCGATGTGTCGAATAGTATCACGTTCGCGATCTAGAGGTTACCAGTACCCTATCGATCAAAGATAGTTACACTCTAGAGGTTACGCAAGGGGGTAAAATGGTTTAAATTCGCGACTGGTCTAGGAGCCACCAGTACCATCCGGAGTAAATGTGATTGCCCTAGACTTTACGTGGGGAATAATTCCTTTATTTAATCTTGTAGTTTGGTATTTTACCGACACTGCATTTCGAACTCTAAAAAACACGTCCGCGTTGAAACTGAGAGGAAAAATAGATTTGTCACTTTAGTATTTAAACTTGACTTACTTTTATTTTCGGTGTGAAACGTACACGTGCCGAACCAGCGCGAAGTGTCCGAGATCGAAGATTTAAAACCGCACTCGTGGAGGACCGTGAGATAGCAGAGGCGGACTCTAACTATCTAGTCAACCGTTCGAGGGTGAAATTGAACTCTAACTGTTCCTCACTGTGCCTTCAGGCTCTTTTTATAAGGAGTAGCGGACCTCGACCACGCGCTGGCTGGAAAACGACGCAGGAAAGTTTGCCGCCGAAGATTTTGGGGGGAAAAGACAATAGCTGAAGATCTAATTGGCTGGAGTTGCTCTAGTTTAGCCACTCTCAAAATTGGCACTTCCCACCTCTGGCTAGCTTTCCTACATGCGTCAAGAGAAGGGAAGGTGATTCACTCACTTTCACCCTTCCTTTCTCTTTTACATCAAGATTTTACAGATTTTCCATGTTCTTTAATATTAACATTAGGATGACATATTGCTAAAATTTACTTAGACTAATCATTGTTAGTTCATTCAATCAAATTTATTGCAACAAGAGCGGTAAAAATCGCCCAATGTTTCATGTGGGTGTTGACTGAATAATCGTTCACTGCGTTGCTATATTAATAATAGGGTTAGTAATAGTAATTTTGACACATTAATAACTATAATAGTTGCTAGAGTTGCCAGATACATTAATTGAACAAGTTGATAGTCGGGAAGAGTAATTGTTAACAGCAGTCCAACCATTTATCTTTGATGCAGCTGTAGTTGTGGTCCAAACACTTGTCGGATGTTTGTCGCGACCCATTGATTGTTAACTTAACTACGCTTGTCGGTTATTGTTAGCTACGGATGTATTTCGAAATGTTAGTAGCATGATCAATTCTTATTTTTCCTTTTGCTTACTCGTCGGAGAGGATGTCGGCACGTGCTACCCTGGGGATTTGAAAATTTCGTTACTTATATTAGCTCGGTCGTACAAACTCTCTCTCGACATATCTGAGTTAGGAAAAGCGGAAGGAGCTATTGTTGACTGTTGACTTAACCTTTCCGCTTTCCTTTACATATTGAAGAGTAGCAACATTTGTCCGGATTACAAAAATTGGGTTTTTATGAATGGTATAAAAATTCTATAGTGTGAGAGGGTAGCTTGGCAACTCATGTATCAAAAACGAGCAAAAAACTAATAATGTTGCTTTGTTAGGTTTATAGTAGTTAATATTATTACTCATATTGTGGTTGCTTATCAACTATACATTAACTCTATCTTAGTCTACTTGTCTTAGTTCTTATCTACCAGCGCAACTGTTCCTAGCTAACCTTTTGCATCTGTTAGTTCTTTAAACTTATTTTATTATTTTATGCTTTGAGAAGTATTTCATTTGATTTCTTTTCTAGTCAGCATGGGCCAGCGTGCATGTATGTAAGTCATGCATGGTTGTAGTACCTTAGCTACGAGAAATCTTATAGGTGATTCATCACTTCTCAGATGCACATAGGCCCCTGCGTTTAGTGTTCTAAAATCGGCACACAAAGTTTTGAAGAAAGGGAAAAAAAATGAATGTGGATACACCGATGTTACACTATAATTATGAGTTTCATATGTTGTTTTGATCTTTACAATGGTAATATAAAGCATTCTTCAAACCATCGGGCTGTACCTGAGAACGTCAAAAAATTTTTTCCTACGATACCCGACAACGCATATGTTAGAAATAAATGTAGGAAACAAGTACTTGAAGGTGAACTTCTGTTAAAAGATTATTTTCAAATAGTAAATAATTTAAAAGCAAAATTATGGGACGAAAACGTTTCAAAGAGCGAAAAACTTTTGCTCCAGAAGTTATTACCTTCCACGTAGAGTCTCCGAGAAATTGCGAAATTTTCAAACTTGTCTGTATGGTCAGCTAGTAAATCCAAACTACCAGATGATTTGATAAGAAAAAAAACCGCATAATACACTCTGAGATGATACTCTCGAAAAAGTCAAATTGTATTATGAAAACGATGAGAATAGCTGAATAATGCCCGGAATGAGAGATAATAAATGTATTACACAAAAGAATAGCAGTAAGGATTCGTGCAAAAAAGACTTGTTCTTTACAATTTGAGAGAACTTTATCTTAAATTTAAAAACGATAATCCTGAAACAAAAATTGGTTTCTCTAAGTTTGCAGAATTTCGGCCAAAATATTGCTTGCTTGCTGGTGCAAGTAGCACACACACTGTTTGCGTTTGTGTCTATCATCAAAATTTCAAACTTATGCTTGATGGTTTGAAAATTTCAGATTTAACGGTCGGAAAAATAAATACTTATAATTATTGCATCGCCAAAATCGTTTGTCCAGAGCCAACGCCAGATTGTTATTTAAGTAAATGCAAAAATTGTCCTACTGTTGATACATTTACTTCGGATTTATTAAGTTTACTGGAAGGTGCTTGTATTACAAAAATAAAATATTAAACGTGGCATAGAACCGGCAGATCAACGTTACAAACACGCGAAGATCCTATTTCAATGTTTCTTAAACAATTTTCATCTTATTTAATTAGGCTGAAAACTCATTCTTTTTTAGCGAAAGAGCAATCAAATTTTTTTAGCCTAGAAAAGATTCCTTATCATCCAGCGAATTTATAATATCCATGGACTTTTCTGAAAACTACGCTTTTATTACTCAAGATGCAGCCTAATCGTTTCACTACAACAACAATCAATGCAGTTTAGCAACAGTAGTTACATATTATAAAAACTCAGAGTCAGAAACCGCACATAAAAGTGTTGTTATTTTCTCTGATAATCTGAATCACGACACAGTGGCGGTTCATTGCGTCCAACAAATTATAATCTATTATCTAAAAAAAACCTTTTCTTCTGTGAAAAAAATTATCGACTACACCGATGGCGCCGCTCAGCATTTCAAGAACAACTTTCAAAATTTGACACTTCATTTTGATGATTTTTCGATTAACGCTGAATGGCATTTTCACGCCACAACTCACGGTAAAATCGCCTGTGATGGTCTCGGCGCTTCAGTCAAAAGTAATGCAAGGCGAGCTAGTTTTGCGGATGGTTTCGAGTGTTTTGAAGTCTCAAAAACTTTTTATTTGGGCTAAAGAATACTTTAAAAACATCGACTGCTTTTTTTCATCGAAAAAAGAGTACGCAGAAGTTCAAGGAAAATTTAAAAAAAGATTTCAATCAGCTATGACGATCCCAGGAACGCGATATTTTCATAGTGTAATACCTGTGGCAAAAACAAAACGGCTTGAATTGAAAGAATTTTTAGCATCAAAATCTTCGCATTTATTCCCGCCGCTAAAGAAATCTGCTGATAAGCTGCCAATGTCGAGTAATACATCTAAATTAAAGATAAATTTAAAAAGAACTGTAGTACAAAATTCTAGTCAAAAATCAAAGACCGTTTTCTTTCAACGAAGAAAGAGTACGTAGAAGCTCAAGAAAAATTTAAAAAAATAATCAGCTATTATGATTCCAGGAACGCAATTTTTTTATTGTGTAATACCTGTGGCAAAAATAAAACGGCTTGATTGAAAGAATTTGTAACATCAAAATCTTCGCATTTCTTCCCGCCAATAAAAAAATCTGCTGATAAGCCGACAATGTCGAGTAATACATCTAAATTAAAGAAAAATTTAAAGAGAACTGTTGAACAGAATTCTAATAAAAAATCAAAGAGTATAAAANTTAACAACAATCTTGTCAGAAAGTGCCTTTTCGATTGATAAAAGTTAAAAGGGAAAAAGGTAAATAAATACCTACTACGAGAGTGAGCAATCTAATTTTATAACCTGATTTACGCCATGAAAGAAAAATTTTCGACTAAATTTAATAATACCACAAAAAAGATGAGATCGAAATCTATCGATTCGTATTTAAAAAATTTTTTTTAGCTAGTTGTTTGAGTAAAAATCTATTGATTTATGCTTTTGTATTATTTTTTTAGCTGCTAACTGTCGATCGTGAGCGCGTTGAACGTAGCGCGCTTCATTGAAAAAATGCGCCTCGTGTGGCGACTGTCTGGTTTCGCTTGGACGTGCTCATAGCTGTATAGAAGTGTGTATACATATGTAATTAAATATCATATATTTTATGCATATAGCGTAAACATATATTTATACGTTAGAATACATGTGGGCATATATTATTTAAATATTTGCGTTAAAAAAAAATTTTCAAATTTTTCTGACTCCTAGAGTTGAACCCCAAATTTTGGATTGGTAGTCAGGGACCTTATCCATTATGCTGCGCATCATGCAGACCTGATTTCTGTTCTTATTACTTAGGGATACCAACCGAGAAACTTCTGAATTAGAAAATTGATCGATAATTCAGCGTTTTTCGTAGAATATGTAATTCAGCCCACTAATTGCAAATAAAATAGTTATAATTTTTTTTGTAATGTTTGAATAAAGTTCAAATTGTATTTTAAAGTTTGTTTTGCTCATATGTGATAACGATTTGAGATGTAAAAAAAAAAAAATACCAGCGTGTAGGGCGAAAAATTTTCTATCAATGAGTACTTTTTTTTTTGTTTCGGCAAGCGCAAAATGTTGAAAAAAAACCGTGGTTTAACTTCTGTTAAAAGATTATTTTCAAATAGTAAATAATTTAAAAGCAAAATTATGGGACCAAAACGTTTCAAAGAGCAAAAAACTTTTGCTCCAGAAGTTCTTACTTTCCACGTGGAGTCTCCGACAAATTGCGAAATTTTCAAACTGAACTGTATGGTCAGCTAGTAAATCCAGACTACTAGATGATTTGATAAGAAAAAGAAAACCGCATAATACACTCTCAGATGATACTCTCGAAAAAGTCAAATTGTGTTACGAAAACGATGAGAATAGCAGAATAATGCCCGGAATGAGAAATAATAAGTGTATTATACAAAAGAATGGCAGTAAGGAGTTTGTGCAAAAAAGACTGGTTCTTTACAATTTGAGAGACCTTTATCTTAAATTTAAAAAAGATAATCCTGAAACAAAAATAGGTTTCTCTAAGTTGGCAAAATTTCAGCCAAAACATTGCTTGCTTGATGGTTCAAGTGGCACACACACTGTTTGCGTTTGTGTCTATCTATAAAATTTCAAACTTATGCTGGATGGTTTGAACATTTCAGATTTAACGGTTAGAAAAATAAATACTTACAAAGATTGCATCGCCAAAGTCGTTTGTTCAGAGCCAACGCCAGATTGTTATTTAAGTGAATGCAAAAATTGTCCTTATGTTGATAAATTTACTTCAAATTTATCAAGTTTACTGGAAGGTGCTTCTATTACGAAAATAAAATATTAAACGTGGCATACAACCGACAGATCAACGTTACAAAAACGCGAAGATCCTACTTCAATGTTTCTTAAAGAATTTTCAACTCATTTAATTAAACTGAAAACTCATTCTTTTATAGCGAAAGAGCAATCAAATTTTTTTCAGCATACAAAAGATTCCTTATCACCTGGCGAATTTTCAATATCCATGGACTTTTCCAAAAACTACGCTCTAATTACTCAAGATGCAGCCTAATCGTTTCACTACAACAACAATCAATGTAGTTTAGCAACAGTAGTTATATATTATAAAAACTCAGAGTCAGAAACCGCACATAAAAGTATTGTTATTTTCTCTGATAATCTAAATCACGACACAGTGGCCGTTCATTGCACCCAACAAATTATAACCCATTATCTCAGAACAATCTTTCCTTCTGTGAAAAAAATTATCTACTATACCGATNAATAAAGTTCAAATTGTATTTTAAAGTTTGTTTTGCTCATATGTGATAACGATTTGAGATGTAAAAAAAAAAAAATACCAGCGTGTAGGGCGAAAAATTTTCTATCAATGAGTACTTTTTTTTTTGTTTCGGCAAGCGCAAAATGTTGAAAAAAAACCGTGGTTTGAACGATGTTGAACCAGTTACTTTATTTGATACGAGTTTGAAAATAATATATCATGATTTTTTGAAGCTATAATCTTTTATCTATCTACTGCAGTATTTTATTTTTTACATTTTTTCTTCTTAAAATTTTAAATTTATTATTAAAAATGTAGTTTTTTATATGTTCACATACTTTAAGAATTTTATAAAGTCATTATGTTTATTTAACTCAACCAAGTTGTTAACTGTTTATAACGTAGTTTTTTTATAACACGTATAAGTTTTATTACCTTTAAATACAAACTTTTGGCTAAACGTCATAGCTTACCGTTTCGGCATCGTCCGATGAAGTTTTTCTTTGGGAGAGAACTGTCAAACAAGATTTTCAGCATTACCTAGCTGATATATATGACCGACTCGTGGTCCAAAGTAAATGATGAGGTAGTTACTGCTAAATATCTAGGAGAACTGGTTTAACTTGACAGAGCTTACGTAAAGAGTGCCTCCATAGTCTAATTCTAAAGGAAAACACAAATGACAAAAAAAAATACTTTTGATAGTGAAATAAGCTCTGTATATACATATATATATATATATTTCTTTAGAAATTATTATTTTACTCATAACGTTTATTACTTATCATGAATTATTCAACCTCCGGCTTTTGACCTCCTGCTTTCGTCAACTATTTACTTACACACGTCATAGGTTATAATGCATTTAGTGTTCCGACACTTCAAGTATTTTTCTATATTCAATTCAAATATGAATAAAATACTTTAATTTCGGAAAACTTTGACGATGAGCATCGAGTGAGGCTTATCAGAGGTATCAGCTGGGCACGGCTGACAATCTTATCAGACAGCTTTTCTCTCAAAAAACCACGCTATCAAAGATCCCCGCGCGGGAATCTTTGACTTTAAACGATGAGTAGATCTCATTATAGTATTTATCGCAAAGTAACAAGTTATCTTCGTATGGAAAATTTTGACGACGGGCATTCAGTGAAGTTACACGTGAAAAACTTGGGGATATCGTCGGTCGATCTTTGGTTACTTATACGTAATGAAATTCCTACATTTTGATTAGTAACGTATGCATACACTTTGGGTCTACAATCTTGTCAAAAAGTAGTTTCCTGCCAGTTACCTTTGGTTACGCCTGTGGTAACTTTTGATCAGAAAGGCATAAACTATAATCTATTAATATTTCAGACCATTTCATTGGGAACCACAATCCCATTGGGTTTCTAGAATAGGTAAAAGACGTTTTTTCCACTGTTTCTGCATATATTTTTCTTTATAAGGCGTCTTAATTGTTATTTAGAGCGTATGATATGAAAAAGTTATACTTCAACGATTTCTACAACTCTGCTTTTGAACGCGAACGTGTAAATGGTATGTAAAAAAAGTTATCGCTGAAAAACTGATTTTTTTGTCTTAGAACACTGCACTGAAAATGCTGTCAATATTTTGCCTCTTGATGTAACTTATTGAAATTTTAACCGTCAGCTAAAACATCCAACTCAAAGTTATGCACAAAATTTTAGCATATTCGGATCATTATTACTTGAGTTAGTTGAAAAACTTAATGACGTACATACATACTTCCACACGTACAGTATACGACTAACTTAGATCACCCTTATACTAGGTTGAAAGTTTGTTATGTACTAAAAATAGATGATTTATAAGTGGTTACACTTTTTTTCTGACAAAATTTTAATGCACTCTTATATTTTGGTCCTGCCTAAAAAGTGAGTATGTTAAAGAACTACAATTACGTAAACATTTCTAAAGAATGTAGTTTTATAATTTGAACAGTAACCATCGACAATTATGAAAACATGGAAAAATATTTTCAGAAGGATTATGAAAGTATAAAGTAATAAAGTTTTATATAATAAAATAAAATTAAAAAATTAAAAATACCATTTTTATTGAATTTTTGTAATGTATAATTTGTATTATAATAATCATGATTAAAATAATAAAGTAATAGTAAGTAATATAACATATTTCAAGGAATTAAATTTTTTTTTGTAATAATGACAGTGGGCACTATAAGTTGTAACAACATAATAATTTCATAATTAGTTCCGAATCCTTACATTACTTATATTGAAATCTACAGTCCGTCCAGTTTCATCAATATGTTTGTACAGAGCTGATTTCCAATCTTTTTAATATACTACTCTTGTAGCCTCCTTAATTCTAATTTTTTAAGTCACACTTAATTGTCCAACATAAACTGAAGGACAATCATTACATTGTATTTTACAAACTATGTTAGGTTTATGCTTCTTATGTATCATGTCTTTACCCGATTTACCATTAATTTTAATTTTATTAATATTTTTAGATATTGTATTAATGTTGTACGTTCTTTGTAATCCTAAAATATCATAATAATTTTTCGAGTATGGTAATACTATGAACTCATTTTTTTGTCGATATTAATAAATTCTATTGGGTTATTAGTAGCAAGTAACAGTTTATACATAATTTCGAAATTTCTTAAGTGAAAACATTTGTCCGACAACTTGAGCATTTCATCAAACATATTATAAATAAAACCAATTTTTTCAGAAACTGGACTGTGAGAATTGTAATTTGAAAACTGGCCACGGTGTGTTGGTTTTCTGTACCATCTATACCAATCAGTTAGAATACCATTATCAAATCAGATACTTAAGTCTAAAAAAATTTATTTTATTATATTCCGGCATTTCTATAGTTAATTCCATAAAATAATCATAGTTATTAAATATTTTTAGAATCAACATTTTTTTCGTCTACATACACTAATAAATCATTTACATACTTTACAAAAAATACTTCCGAGTTTTGGCCGAGTTACTTCCGAAATTGAGTAAGGCAAAAATACAACGTAGAAGGGAATTCAATTGTGTTTCGCCTGTAACAGCATCTTGAATCCCTATAATTCAGACATATTGATGATGATTCAGACATACTTATTATACTTAGTAGCTGAATGAACATTAATCAATTACCAACAGCTGCCTTGGCATTTGCTAGAAACATTTGGTTCATTTTTGGTCCAAAGGTTTTACGAGTTTGTACAGAATATATCTTAGAGCATTGACAACATTTGATGTCATAAATAGTAACTAAACCTCTATGGATCTTTCTCTCAGCAAACTGAAACGAAAGAGGTACTTGACAACCGTCATACCTCATCTTTTCTGTAAGTAGCCTAGGTTCGAATAATTCTTTTCCGTCCAAAACATCCTTGGTTAATTCTTCAGAATTGCCTAAAATAAAGTAGTATTACTCATGTTTTATCCTCATTGTGTACTCCTTACGTCTCAAAATATGTTTGCAATACTGCACACCAATATTTACTTACACATAATCTTTTTGAGACAGCTGGCTTTTTCCTCTTTGCTACATGGGCTTTTTTGATAAATTTCCCTTTAAAAAGCCCCTTGAGATGTCTGTGTTTCTCCATTCATTTTTTGACTTTTCTGGTACATTTTCTTTCATTGTTTGAACAAACAAAATTCAAAAATAAAAGGTACAGTGTAGGACACACGAAACAAACACATCAGGAAATGAGTACTGACAGCGACGACAGTTGTCTATATGCAGCACTTCTACAGCTAGTATATTATTGGCTCGTCAAAAACAGATCAAAATAAAGCCTTTTTTCTTAATTAATAATGAATTACGGAAAAAACAGAGATTCTTTTCAAACAGATATGTTTTAAAAATTATTTTATGATTTATCGTACATTCAAATATTATTAACTACGAATTTTATTTTTTGATTGGATTTGACTAGCAGTGTACTCGCAAGAGCCTCCTTAATAGAAATTTTACAAGCAAATAATGTCCACTAACATATATACATATGTATATGTTTATAGTCTAAATGTATGTAAGTGAGAAATAGACTAGCGTTGATATCTCTAGGGAACTATAAGCGGACGTTTGACTTACTTCTTACGATCTACGAAATAATCCCTTATTATATTAACACTTATAACAGTATAAGTCAATGAAAAAGACAGCTTTTGTAGTTAGATCCATCCTTCCAAGTTAACTGTTTGTGGGGCTCTGTACAACCTGATTGTGCATCGCTGTGTTTTTACATCTTATTTATTCATTTAAATCCGTTGTGTTTCACTTTAATAAGAATCTTGTATAAAAAGTAAATAATCTGAGTCAGCTTCACCGTTCAAACTTTTTTTAAATAGTGTTAACCAATTTTCTCAAAGCATTTTCGAGATCAAGTCGAAAAATTTTTTTAACGTCGCCGTAAGATTGAAAAAACAGGCCAATCTGTCATCACCTTAACTTGAAGCATTTAAAAATATAATTTTTGGCGGCTTCTATTTCCTAAACGTTAATCTTTTAATTTTTCTACTTTAAACTATTTGAAAGCTGAACGTGTCAGAAATATTTTACGACAAGCGGGCCCCCCCCCCCCCCGTCTCGGCATCGTCCAAGACTCACTGAATGGGACACCGTAGTGTGTTGATATGTAATGTAAAATGTTTTCAGTTTAAAATTTTACAGCTATTCCCGACACTTCTAAAAACAAACAACTTCATGTAAAAACATTTTTGTTCGATCCAATACTGCAGAAAGTAATAAAACTTTTAACAATAATTATGGATGGGGACAAACCAGTGATTAAAGTAGCGTAATAAAACAGAGTAGATAATTTATTATAATCAGTTAACAGTTCTTATAATTGTCTTATATTCGATAAAATGTCTCACGAGGTAAGACGGAGCAATACTGACTATCCACGATCGTTGTCGTATGTATATAATCGAGACGTACAAAGCACGCCTCTCCCTCTCCTGCCAGCACATACACAATCACAGGCACACATATGAGTGATAGGACCAAGCACTCCTAATACTTCCACTACTTGGTACAATCTCTCATGCCTATTAAATTTAACAAAAATCAAAATCTCGGCCTAGGCAAACATTTGGTGAACAGATCGGCTAGCTGTCTTTCATATTGCATATATTCGACACATGTAGTTCCTCGCTCGACTTACTCTCTGACATTGATAACGGACCTCGACGTGCCTTGACTTTCTATTCAAAATTGGTTTGTTAATGATGCTTAAAGCACTTTGATTGTCTATATACAAATTGACTTTGTCCCCACAACTCCAATCTCATTGAGGAATCGTCGCAGCCACACAATGTCTCTGGTGGAAGCACTGCCAGCAATGTATTCGGCTTCCATTGTGCTCTGGGCAATGCTGCTCTGCCTATCTGCGAGAACCACACAACGGGTCCGGACCCCATACATATTACGCACCCACTGGTTGATCTCCTAGTAGTCTCACAACTAGCGTAGTCAGAATCAGAATATGCATCAATTACAAAATTGTCATTTGCCTTCAAAACGATGCCGAGTTTACTAGTCCCCTTCAAATAACGTAGAACCCGTTTCGCAATTTCCCAATGGGTCCTGTCGTATTTGGTCAGAAATCTACTCAAATAATTAGTTATGAAACAAATATCCGGCCTGGCAACGACGGACAAAAACATAAGAGAGCCAACAATCTCCCTGTATGGGAGGCTTGTGTTAACATCAATAAGTTTGTCGCTCTTTAAAGGTAAATCTCCAGGTAGGACAGGCACGCTTACAGGACTAGCATCCATTAATCTGAATTTTGCTGATAGTTTTTGAATATATAGATCTTGATGTATCAAGATACTTTTCTCAACCCTGTCTCTCTTGATTTTCATCCCTATAAACGTGCTAGCCCCTCCCACCTTCATTTCAAACTCGCCGCTCATCGCTCCAATCACATCATTTATAAGTTTTACATTATTCCCGAGTATAAGTCCATCATCTACAAATAAAGCTATATATATAATACACTCATGACTTTTATACCCAAAAACATACCACTCATATTCACATCTTTTAAAACAAAAATTATCCAAAAATTTACAAAATCACTTATTCCAGCAGTAGGACGCTTACTTAAAACTGTATAACGACTTGTTGAACTTGCAAACTAAATCACTATTACTAGGACACTTTACACCTTGTGGAATCTTCATAAAAATTTCTTCCTCGAGTTCTCCATACAAAAAGGCTGTCTTGACATCTAACTGGACCATCCCCAGATCTAGAAGAACAGTTATGGATAGCAGCGCTCGGATAGTTTCGTACCTGGCTACTGACGTATACGTCTCGTCGTAATCCACACCTGGCACCTGCATGAATCTGGCAGCGCAGAGTCTAGCTTTGTGACGGTTGATTTTTCCGTTTTCGTCTGTGCTCACCTTGAACACCCACTTTGAGTCTGACGTTGGCGTTGTTTGGTCTTTTGATGATGGTCCAGGTGCCATTGGTTTAATGCGCCTCCAGCTCCTTCTCGATGGCTAGCTTCTATTTTTCTTGATCCGATCCACTGATGGCCTCATGAAAGGTGTCGGGCTCCCTGTACGTCGAGAAGTTGCTCTCGTATCGCTTTGGCTTTTTGATGAGATTCCTGTCCGTCAACGTCTTGTTACCGGGTATTGGTGTCTCTTGAAGTTTTCTTTTGGTTGCTCGTTTGCTACCATTATCGATGGCCGCAGCTGCGGGCTTGCGTTCTTGATTGCTTTCGTCCATCACCATGGAATCTTTCGTCTGCATTAGGACCTCGATGTTGACGTCCCCAAGAGCGACAGGTATCGCGTCCACCCTCAGCTCGCAGACAGCAACCGGCTATGCATCCACATTCTTTGATGAGTGCGAGTTGTCACTTTTGGTTTCTTTCGCAGCAGGTATGCGGAAATGCATGTAATTTTCTCGCTCTTGAGGCCGGAACGTGACGTCTCGTGCTACAAAAATCTTGCCACTCGATACATCATATAGTCGATAATTTTCGGACTCACCGTGGTATTCCACTAGCCTGGCCTTTCTCGCCTTTGAGTCAATCTTTGATCGTTGGATCTCGCTGACGACCAAAAGGGCCTCAAGTGGTTCATTGCCCGCTCGCAACCATACCATTTTTCGAATGGAGTCGTGCCACTCTTGTCTGACTCGACGGAAGTGCGATTGATGATATACGCCGCAAGTGACCCAGATTCTCATGGATTTCTTGGAACCTTGCCTTATTATCAGCAATTACTTGATTTGACCGTGTTTGCTCAACCTTCAAAAATAGACAACATACATCGTTGTAATGTTTGACACCTTCTGCGACTATTTCAAGTTGGTTTCAAGTTGGTGAACCAGTCCCATCTTATTGATATATGTCGAGTAGCGCCGGAATCAGTAAGCCATATGTCTTCCAATTTCGTACTGCCTATGCTCAGCTTTGATCTAATTACAGCGTTTGCCTGTACTTCTGCGACAGTTATGAGAGCGCCGCCGAAACCAGACCCGCTTCCCACGTTGGCAGCATTTGCCTGTTGGATGCCTCCGCGGTTCGCATTCATGTTTTCATTTGACTTCTTGCCTAATTTGTTGAACCAGCACGCAGTGGCTAGATGTCCCCTTTCGCTGCACACATGGCACTTACTTTTTATTTCGTGACAGACTTTAAACTTTTTATTTCATTCTGCTTTCTTATCTGGGCCTATAACCTTTTCACAATAATTATGGATGGGGACAAACCATGGATTATAGTAGCGTAATAAAACAGAGTAGATAAATTATTATACTCAGTTAACAGTTCTTATAATTGTCTTACATTCGATAGAATTCCTACCGGCACACACACAATCACAAGCACACATATGAGTGATAGAACCAAGCACTTTTAATCAAAAAACTATTTATCATGCTCAAAAGTAGCGTGTGTACCTTACACCATAAATTAATTATTGGCCCTCAAGAGCCGTTGATTTACATTTTCTCACGTTATAATAAATGAAAAGAGCTATTGGTTAAAACTATAAAGATTTAAAATTGACAAAAAGTATACAATTAAAAATTTGTTTTTTCCAATCTCACAACTTTGTTACCAGAGCAACAAAGTCCTCGAACTTAATCTCTTCATTTTTTATTGCCACAATAAGTACAAATACATATCATTCTACCTACATAAAAATCTGAAAGATTTAAGTTATTACTGTCAGGGTTATAATGAAAAGCTGGTCACTCACGTAATGGATTCTCTATTAGTCGATTGTGACGCTGCTGTTTCAATGTCGGTGAATGTTTTGCTTCAGTTTCTTGACGCCATAAATTTTTTGTATAAATTTGAAGCATTTGGAGTTTTTCTTCCAATTCGACCTCTTGCGAATATAAGCATGGTTGAAACTTGTGTGAGCCCTTAGAGGCTCTACTTGTGAGCTAATCTGTTTCTTGACTAAAGTTTCCAGCAAATGTGACTGCCTGGAAACCTCAGGGTAATCTTCTCTGACTTGCTGTTATAGCACCAGACTGATCGAGAGGAAAACTATAACATCTGAAGCGTTGAAGCCAGTTGTGGAGCTCTCTCCCAATGTCTTCTGGTGTTACGCCGGGGACGTTAATACCCAAAGCACCTTTCTTTTGCAAAGCTTTGGTAATCTTAGCTAGAGAGATTGGTTTGTGATGCTTACCGGTTAAAGACTTGTGAGGTTACAAATATATTTTAATTAATTAAAGAGATAAATATGTCACCAAACCGAAGCTATTATTAATTTGAATTTTCGTGCTTTTAAATGTGTATTAGTGCCATCTATAATGTAATAAAAACTAAGCGGAACTTTACTTCCTCCAGCAGCCGAGCCCTGCAAGTCAAGCCGCCGTCGCAATGCGGGTATAAAAGGCTTTACAGGGACAGGACCGATCACTCTGCTTCTGCTTTGCGCTGCGGGCCTGACCCTTTATATGAGCATGGCTCTTCAAAGCGTCGTGTACATATTTAATGTTCAAATAAATTGATGTATCGATATATTCTCTTACAACTTTTTATTGTTCTTTATTTCACTCTTGATTTTGACTAAGTATAGCAATATGTGAAACGGCGACGAGGATAGTGCAATCTCTTAGCTTTTCCTCACCATTGCTCACTTTCTTGGATCACTCGGGTAAGGAGCCGATCCCTGGGGCATTGCAAACCGGGGTAAATCCTCTAGATAGAGAATCGGTAGATCGGCGGATCTTCGGGGCAATACGAACTTAAACTATCCCGAGACATCGAGGAACTATAGCGTCCAGTAGTGTTTGAAGAGAGTTAACTTTTCTATAATTGTTCAATTAAAAGGCGGAAACTCCACCCGAGATGTCATGTACTACCGGTCAGGGGCAATACGAACCTGACTGCGTATCTACATGCTCTCACCCGATCGGAAATGTAAGCTTGGGTACCGAGCTTGCAAGATTCAGCCAAGGTAGGCTGCCACGGTCGGGCCAACATTAAATTTTTGGAATATGAAACGCGGTGTGAGGTTGGCGCTAGCTAGGGAGCCAAGTTATGTATATTTTGTCTCACTTTCTCTTATACGTACATGCATACATACATACACTCAAGGCACTTTATATAAATATCTGTCGGAACAATATGTCTACACACGTTCAATGATGTCCCGTAACCTATAATATAACAAAGACTGACTGTCACTTTACAGGTTATGTTTTTCATCGTTGTAACAAATATAGTCACTTAAGTGTACAATCATGATCTTACGAAATATACGTGTGCATGCATTGGAGCAGTTTGAGTTTGGAGTAGCGTATTTTATAAAATGACATAACCCAATTATGGAAAGTTGTTAAACTTGTAAAAATGGTTTTGTCTGTTATTGGAATTGTCTTTCTACGTTCCAAGGAGTGGGACGGAAGAAAAGTGGCTGGAGATAGTAACGAACATTCTAATGTAGCTAAAATTAATTAATAATTAAATAAACTTCTAAAATTTAATACAATTAAATATTATAATCCATCCTCTATGTAAGTAAAAAAAAAAAATTTCTTTAGTTTGGTAGTACAATAATTGTTTATTTTTTCATGCCTTTTCAGAGTTATATTTCCTGCACTGATTTCTCTACGTTGGCTCCCAACCTAGATCCGAGCTAGCCCCGCGTTTCATCGATACATAAGAAACCATACGAAAGCAAAGCTTGTGCCAACGTAGGTTACGTCGGCTGCCAAGGTAGGCCCGAGCTATCGTCGAGCTTATATTTCCGATCAGGCAGTAAGATATCTCATGCTACGGATTGGGGGCATTGCGAATCCAGCTTCGTACCCACGAGTTCCTTGCTTGACTCCTTGTTCTTTATAAAAGTGCCTCCATACTAACCCTTGTATGAATATGATTTATCACGTTACCAACTTTACTTTTTATATATGTATATTGATAATTAAGAAAAAGTTAACCCTCACAGACTGTCCCGTTTACTCAAGTTTATTTCTCCTTTATAGCTGCACTGTAAGGTTTTCCCAGCGCAGACCTTGTAAAGGATCGATGATTTCTAGTTGAATGCTTGGAGTCGAGAGGGTAAAGTAGGGGCGTCGGTGGCCAGGGTTTCCAGCCTCGTGACGAACAACTTCGCTCGTGACGTCTACCAGTGAATGACTGACTTGGTTTAATAATGACCGGCTTTATATAGTCTTTTAGTGGAGGAATCGTTGTCAAAATTGGTTGTTATAATATGTTTTTTGGCAAGGTAGTTTAAGTTAAACGGCCCTAAAAAGAAACAATGAGTTTAATAGTTGATTACGGAACGTCAATATTTATGATGGCCCTGAAAAGGGTCAGTGGTAATACTTCCAGTCATTCCTTATTGTTATTATTCTCGATGATGGAGAGCTGGCTGTGGGTAACTCGGCTATTTACCTTAGAGTTTCTGCGTACGGAGACCGAGCTGGAGGAAAGTACGCCGCTGGCCGAAGAATATTTCGTCTTTGGATCGTTCTTCGGATAGCCAACTATTCACCGTTAGTGGGCCTGGAGCACATACCTTCGTGGGTATGCTGTTGGGATGAACCACTAAAGAGGAGGCTGATAAAATGTCTAGCAAATGTGGCTGCCTGAACTCCTCAGGGTTGTTTTCCCTGGCTTGCTGTTGTAGCAAAATATGTTGCGGTAGCAACATGTTTGTTGAAAAAACAGGCAGGAAGCTCTAAATTTTTAGAGCAGATTATGCTGTGGCTAGACATTTTTTGGTATAACGCTGGAGACATTACCATTCAGAAGGCCTATTTCTTCGTAGCACTCGTTAATCTTGGTGCATCGAGACAGAATTTAATGTAAGTCGCTTGTCCATTAGAGAAAAGTATCGTTGGTATCCGGGATACCCAGCTGCACGACTCACAACTCTACTCATGATGCACTGCCGGTGAGCGACTATGGTGTAAGGCAATTCTCTTGGGGATGTTATAACCAAACCCATTTACTTTTATTGCAGGTAGCTTCGATTTTACTTGTACGCCACCTAGTGGGTCCTACTGAACTAAAGTAAATAGCTAGCTTAGTTTTGCAGAACTTTAAGCGTATTCATTGTTATTAACAATTTTTTTTTTTCAAAATAAAAACTATGTGAAAACCATCTAGAAAGTGTCAATAATAAGTATGCAAAATTTTAGCCAGATCGGTTGAGTAGTTTTCACGGTTAGCGATTACAACGGTTTTAGCGATTTGGCCTTATGTATTAGTAAGGTAAATAAATGAGAACAGAAAAAAAAAATTATTTTTACAGACGAGATGTTTTATTTATGAAGCCTTTGATACTTTTTGATTGCGTGCTACAAATTTTCCCATTTGATTCAATTTGGCAAAACAATTAATTTTAATACACTAGGAATGGGTTTTTTTATATTCCAGAGTGTACGACAAGTTGTAGTTATTGATTGTATAACTGTAGTGTATAAAGGAGTCTGGAGATCCGGGGCTTCATAATTGAAAAAAGTATCGTTACGATAACGATAGGGGTGTCATTACTGACTCTTTTAAAATTAAAAAAAAATTGCATTGAAAGTAACAAAAATTATGAAAAAATAACTGTAGAGTCTGTTTCAGAAGTTTCTAACTAGTTTTGATCTCATTTAATGTGGGAAAAATAATGAAAAAATTCTGAACACTGAATTTAAAATGTCTCAGTTGGGGCGTAATATGTCGCAAACACGTGACATGACCCATAATACGACCTCTGTATAACTTCAAGATGCTCCATCCTATAACGCCTTTTATATTTATTAGAATGCTGCTTAAGACTACATGTGATTCACATAGAAAGCCATTTAGCACCATCTCTACTGTACCTAAATGTTATGCTTACCATGTGTAACGCCTACAATTTTAACTAAGTTCCTGGTATCAATAGGTGTACTCGAAAAAATGCTGCTTTATTTTATAGTAAAAATTTCAGCTCCTGTGTCGGCGTATAATTTTGCTCTACTACTTTTTAACTGAAGACAACAAATACTGAAGGATAGCCTGAAATACATTTCTCTAACTGTGTGAGAGGTTGTTTCCACTGTTATTCAAGGCCTGTTTTGAGGCAATTTATTTTTCCTTGTAAAATCAATACACGCACTCATAGCTAGTGAATCTGAATGCTAGCTGCGCGTAACTCACTAAAAAATTTTTTTGATAGACTGTGTTGAGTTCGGAGTACCACTGTTGAGCTCTTCTATCTCTTTTTGCCGTGTGTGAGTATTTTTGAGTGTTGATTTACCTGTGTTATCTTTTGCGCGAGTTGTATTTATTCTAGAATCTTGTGAATAATTTCTAGATTGTATACCTTGATTTTCACGTTGCTGATTTCTAGTATTATCATTGTTATCCAAACGCTGACAAAAATATTATACCCTTATTCTATATTTAATTTTGTAAACGTGAGGTCTTAAAACAAAGATCAATTTCATTTATATATTCTATGGTTCATAACATTATAAACAAGAAAAATTTAAATTAAAATATCTTTAAAAAAAAAAAAAAACCCAAGATGAAATTTTTCTAACT
>NW_019379897.1:48383-67414 GCF_000648655.2 Copidosoma floridanum | reverse complement strand
ATTAATGTATTAAATAGATAAAACAAAATCTAAAAATAGATATATTTCTATACCGGGAATGCGACGTTAATGAGAAGCTCAGCTATTCATTAATTAATTTATTAAGCAAATTATTTTTCTAGCAGTCAAGCAGCTGCAATCAAAAAGCTGAGCTTATCATTATTTTATTTGGAAACTACATTTTTTCTTCGGTGAGCGAGTGACGGCAACTAGTTGATTAGCTATTTATAAATTTATTTATGAAATAAAGCATTTTTTTTTGCAAGAAAGCGACGGCAATGAGTAACTCAGATTTTTAATAGATTATTTAATAAATACAATATTTCTTTGGCGAGCAAGCGGTAGCAATAAATAGCTCAGCTTTTTATGAATTCCTTTTATTGTTAAACTTATTCTTTGGCAAGCAATCGTCGGTGGTAAATAGCCCAGCTTTTTATTAATTCATGCAATAAATAAATCATTTCTTAGGCGAGTAAAAGCGGTGGCAATAAGTAAGTTAGCTATATAATAGTTTATTCGTCAAATGAATTATTTTTATGGCAAGCAAGTGTCGGTAATGAGAAATTCAGCAATTTATTTGTTAAGAAAAATCGGGCTTCACCTGGTGCGTATTCGATCAAGGAATCACGAGTCAGCCAATAACGCTACGCTTATGATGCTTTTTTACTGCTAGCCTATAGATAAACTTTTTTTTTGACAAACAAGCGACGACAACGAGTAGCTCAGCTTTTTGATGGATTATTGAGTTAATAAATTTATTCCTTGGTGAGTAAGTAGTGGCAATAAGTAAATTAGCTGTTCACTAGTTTATTTCATAAATTTATAACTTCTTTGGCGAGCAAGCGATGGCAGTTCACAGCTCAGCTATTCATCAGTTCAGTTAAGAAATAAATTATTCATTTTGGGAGCGAGTGACGCCAATAAAAAGCCCAGCTTTTGATGAGTTTATTTGATGAATAATTTTTGGCAAGAAAGTGATGGCAATGAGTAACTTATCTATTTATTAGTTTATTTCATAATCAAATTAGTTTTTTGGTGAGCAAGTGACGGCAACGAGTAGCTCAGCTTTTTATCAGATTATTCAGTAAATAAATTCATTCCTCGGCGAGCAAGTGGTAGCAGTAAGTAGCTCAGATTTTTATTACATTATTTGATAAATGGATTATTTATGTGATGAGCAACTGTCAGCAACTAGTAGCTTACCTTACTTTTCGTTTGTTGAATGGATAAATTATTTTTTTTGTGAGCAAGTGGCGACAATGAGCAGCTCGGCTATTTATTTGTTTATTTGACAATAAATACATTTTTTGGTGAGTTAGTCACAGCAATAAGTATATTAGCTATTCATAAGTTTATTTAATGATTAATTAATTTTTTTATGATCGAGCAAATGGCAGAAGGTTGTAGTTTAGGTAATTATTAGTTTATTTGATAGATAAATTTTCTCATCAACGAGCAAGCGGTAAAACTAAGTAGCCCAGCTTTTTTATTAGTTGAANATAATCTTTATTTTTGGCAAGAAAGTGATGGCAATGAGTAACTTATCCATTTATTAGTTTATTTCATAATCAAATTAATTTTTTGGTGAGCAAGTGACGGCAATGAGTAGCTCAGCTTTTTATTAGATTATTTAATAAATAAATTCATTCTTCGGCGAGCAAGTGGTAGCAGTAAGTAGCTCAGATTTTTATTACATTATTTGATAAATGGAGTATTTATTTGATGAGCAAGCGGTAAAACTAAGTAGTTCAGCTTTTTTATTAGTTGAATTGATAAATAAAAATTTTTTTTTGGTGACAAACTGACGGCAAGAAGTAACTTATCTATATCTTAAATTTATCAAGCAGATACATAATTTTTTCAGCAAGCAAGTACCGGAAATAAGAAGTTTAGCTATTTATTAATTTATTTAATGAGTAATACATTTGTTTGGCAAGCGAGCGATGGCCTTACATAAAATCGTTTATATAATAGTTTATTTGTCAAATAAATTAATTTTATGGTGATCAAGTGGCACCATTAAATAGCTGAACCATCTCTTAGTTTACTTGATAAATGATCTATTTTATTAGCGAGCAAAAGACGCCGTCAGGTCATCTGCTATCTATTGATTTATTTAGTAAATATACTACTTTTCTGTGCGACCATGAAATGGCAATAATTTGGTTAGCTTTTAGTTAATTTTCTGCTATGTTTATTTCTTTTTTAGCAAGTAAGCGAATTTAACTAGTAAATTAGCAAATTATAAGTTTACTTAATAAATAAAATATTGTTTTGGTAAGCAAGCGACGGAAATAAGTATTTTAGCCCTTGACTAAAATGTTTGATTAATAAGATACTTTTTTGGCGAGGAACTGATGGCAAGGAGTAGCTTAGCTTCATTTTCAGTTTGTTCAAAAGTGAGATTATTTTTTTAGGGAGCAAGTGGCGGCAATGAATAGCTGAGTTTTCTTTTAGTTTATTTGATGCTCTTATTATGTATTTTGCGGGCAAGCCGTGGCAATAAGTGAATCCTATAATTAAATTATTTAATATGTAAAATATTTTTTTGGCCACAAAGTGCCGGCAATAAGAAGCTCAGCTATTTATGAGTTTATTCAACAATTAAAATTTTATTCTGGTGAGAGCAAAGGACGGCGATGAGCAGCTCAACTTTTTATGAGTTTCTTTGATAAATAAACTTAATTTTTGCAAGAAAGTAATGGCAATGAGTAGCTTAGTTATTTATGTAAGCTTGAGAAATAAATTAATTCATGGGCGATCAAGCGGTTGCAAAAAGTAACTCAGCTCTTTATTAGTTTATTTCACAAATAAATTACTTTTTGGCGAGAAAAAACGATTTTATTTTCTGGCAATAAGTAAATTAGCTATTTAGTAGTTTAATAAATCAATTCATTCTTTGACAAACAAGAAACAGCAAAGAGTAGCTTAGCTATTTAATATTTTAATTCAAAAATCAATTATTTTTGGGGCGAACAAGTGGTGTGCAATGAGTGGCTTAGCTACTTATTAGTTTAATAAAAAAAATTAATTTTTTGGCAAGAAAGTGATGGAAATAAGAAGCTTAGCTATTTATTAGTGTAATAAATAAATTTATTCTTTGGTGAGCAGGCAGTGGCCATAAGGCAATTATCTATTAATTAGTTCATTTAATAAATATGTAACTTCTTTGGCGAGCAAGCAATGGCAGTAAGTAGCTAAGCTATTAATCAGTTCAGTTAGTAAATAAATTATTTATTTTTAGAGCGAGTGACGCCAATAAAAAGCCCAGCTTTTGATGAGTTTGTTTGATAAATAATCTTTATTTTTGGCAAGAAAGTGATGACAATAAGTAACTTAGCTGTATATAAATTTATTTTATAAATAAACTATTCCTTTGGCGAGCAAGCAGTGGCAATAAATAGTTCAGTTATTTATTAGTTTATATATTAACTAAGATGATTCTTCGGCAGGCAAGCGATGGCAAGAATGAGCTTAGCAATTTATAAGTTTATTTAATAGTTAAAATATTTATTTGATCAGCAAGAGACGGCAAGAAGTAACTCAGCTTTTTAATACATTATTTAATAAACAAAATATTTTTTGGTAATCAGCCGACAGAAATAAGTATTTCAGCTCTTTATTAGTTTGTTCGATTAATAAGATATTTTCTTGGCGAGAAACTGACAGCAAGGACCAGTTTCGCTTTTTTTCAGTTCATTCAATACTTAAATTATTTCTTCTGCGAGCAAGTGGTGACAACGCGTTGCTTAGCTATTTATTATTTTATTTGATAAATAAATTATTTTTTTGGCAAGCAAAATCGGTGGCAATAAGTAAATTAGCTATTTATTAGTTCATACAACAAATCAATTTTTACTTTGCTGAGAGAGTAACGGCAAAAAGTTGCATAGCTGTTTTTCAGTTCCCATCATGAAAAATCTATGCTATTTATCAGTTTATTTAATAAAAAAGTTGTTTTTATGATGATTAAATGATAGCAAAGATTACCTTACTTTTTTAATAGTTCAATAACTAAATAAGTTATTTGTTTTTGAGCATGCGTTGGCATTAAGTCAATCACCCACTTTTCATTCTATTTAAAAAAATTTAACTGTTTTTCCTTGGCTCGGAGGTAATCGTGCTCGTTATGGATTTACTGCTGTTCTAGGGGTCTTGGGTTCAATTTCCTATGACTACAGATTTTTGGAGTAACTTTTTTGACTGGAAAAAGTTTCTATGAATTTCGGTCTGTTTTAGGGAAGGTTTTATCGTAAAATTTTATGTCTAAATAATTTTCTTGTTGAGTTTTTTCCTTGTTGAACAGGTCTTCGATCCTGGGTGAATGTAAAACAGTATTAGTAATACAGGTAGAGATTAGCCTGGATCCGATGCTTAGACTGTCGCGGTACTTAACCAGGTAAAACATAAAAAAAAGAAAAATTAATTATATCTTTGGCAAAGCAAGTATCAGCAAGCACAATCTAATCGATTCTCAGTATTGTGAAAAACAAAGTGCTGTAGGCAATAAAATATTGCTGCTAAACAACACAACAGTTTTGATATATCATTTATAGATAAAATAGTAACATAGGCACTTGCTCGCCAAAGAAATAATTTAGGTATTGAATGAAAGAAAAAAAGCGAAACTGTTCCTTGCAGTCAGTTTCTCGCCAAAAAAATATCTTATTGATCGAACAAACTAATAAATAGCCGAGCTGCTTATTGTCGCCACTTGCTCACAAAAAAAATAATTTATCCATTCAACAAACGAAAAGTAAGGTAAGCTACTAGTTGCTGACAGTTGCTCATCACATAAATAATCCATTTATCAAATAATGTAATAAAAATCTGAGCTACTTACTGCTACCACTTGCTCGCCGAGGAATGAATTTATTTACTGAATAATCTAATAAAAAGCTAATAATAATCCAAAAGCTAACTAAAAAGCTAATAATAATCCAATAGAGAATATCATGAAAAAAGGATAATGGAAAATAAGAGTAAGGACAGATCCAGGTGTAATAAAATGTTTGTTATTTCTAAAAAAAAATTAGCTTTAATTTGTAAAAATGTTGAAATGTAACTAATACTTAAATTTTTAAAAGTAGCATCTCTTTAAACAATTTTGTCAATTGCAAATGTTTACTTTTTTCTAGTAGAGCTACATAAATTACGAGAACAGTAGTTGGAAGCGTTTTAATTACAATTATTGGAGTAGTTGGAATTGAGCAGTTTGATCATCAAATTTCAGCTGTACAGTCTGACTTAATTGGTATATTATTTGGTTCGGGTACTAATTTATTTTTGTTTCCAACTCTTATTGTTAGTTGAATAAAAGGTATAACTTCAACTATGGTATTATTAGCAAAGTTAGCTACCATTAAACCAGAGACTGGGGACTCTACAGCATTATTTTCAAAATATAGTTCTGTTTGCATCATCGGTGAGACTTGTGGGAATGGGTCCATGCCAGAAAATAAATCAACATTTTATTCAACGTTTCAGCAGATCAATGGTCAGCTCCACCTTACAGAGAGTATACTATTGCCTGGCCATATGAAGTAGTACTCACAACCAAGCAAGCTCATCTAGGACACCAAGACACATTTAAGTTTTCATGATTTGTTTGAGCCAATTAGCCAACAATATCACCACCCTGAAATAAGATTTGTAATAAAAAATAAGCATCACACAATAAAAAACAGAGTTGCGAGAAAAATTTAACTGCTATGTACTGGAATATCGAAATTAGGATTCCAAGAGAGAATTCTATTGTCTTTTGCATAACTGAGAAGATCAGAATTATAATGATTCCAGGCAATTGATATTACTTTCCTTCGATGGTTTTGGAATGTTTTTACGGTGTGGTTGCAAATCTCAAATCCCACAGTTCAATAATTGGAGTTTAATCCTCTTCTGAAGCAAGAGACAGCTGTGTGACTATATATCAGGATGTCAGTGTACTGATTTCTATCTCACTTATATTTCAATAATGATGAAGAATTATTATGTTAAAATTCCTGATGATAATGCTTATAGAGGCTCTTGAATTGGCATCAGTGAGTATGACCATGGCGTAATTCTTCTTCAAATGACACAACGCTGTGAAAATATTGAAGCAAGAATGTGTTGCACTGTAAACAACAAAATTCTCTAATGTCAATTATGAATGTGTAAAAAAAAATGTTGCCAAGTAACGTACCTCGTGTATTCCATGATTTATCTAGTACATCCTCAGGTGGTAAATTTTTTTGGAACTAGGAGACATACGCTCATTTGTCCTATTAATATACAAAGTATAAATGTCACTATCTGTCGCACCAGTAGCTAGAAAATGAGACTGAAATGGATTAAAGTCCAGTGCTCTCACAGGACCTTTGTGTTTATTGGGACTGCTAATCAAACAGTTGCTGTCGTTCTCAAACATCTTGTCAGCAAAGTGAATCATTATTTTTCCACAATCATAGCAAATCACAATAATGCCAGCTGGATTCGTTCCGCCAGCTCCCCAAATTATTTTGTAAAATCTTGATGGTAATTATAATTATCATACTAAATTTCTCAACACTACGAATATTTTAGGTACACATGAATGAAAAAAAAAGGACAAAACCTTTGATCACTTGGCACACCGATCTTGATGTACGTATCATACAGCCTGGCTGCTCCAAGTTGAGAGAATACAAATCCAAACTGGCAGTACAATACTAAAACTGATATCCAACTGCTGAGCAACTGTTACTGCAGCCAGCAAAATTGGAAAGTTGGTGGGCTGCTGGACTGGAGGTGACCAGGTCACATCTACAGCTTCATGAAATTTCTTAACCTTCATAATTTACTTCATTTGAATAATTGTAAACACCATTTATCACAACTATACTATTTGTTTGGAATATGATGAGCTGCGCACTTGTTAATTTTGAGCAAGTCTGATCTTCATTTTTATTAACTGTGCTATTAGCATCACATGGCACCAAGTTTTCATGAGAGCGTTGAGTGACTTTTCTATGTACCTCAATTGTGAACAATAATGATTAAAAAACTCTTTACTACAGCCTCTGGAGCAACTGGAATTCACAGCCATTCGATGATTTCAGAGATTCAGGTACATTTTCTTGTCAAACTTCATCAGCCCTTGATTTTTCTTATCATCTTCCAAAATTGTGGCATGATAAAACCAATAATTGAAATTTTAACCTCTTGCTTCTTGATCAGGTTTTTTTTTTCGTTTTGGTTGATTTGATTGCAGGAAAAGTAAATCACAACTTTGTGACTGGAAACTTGTGGGAATTACTCATTATTTGCCATCCCCACGTTAAAGTCCTGCTTGATTTATATACAAATTCAAGAGGGACAATCTACTATACAAAAAGAGAATAAAAAAACAAGCACTGCAACTCACCAAACACTGTTGGGCTTATAACTGAAATATGCAGTTCACTTGCCAGATCTGCTTAGCAGCTACTTGTCAAACTGCTAGCACTAACAGTTGTATCTTTGCTCACCACATCGTTTGACTTGGTGAGAAAGGCCAGACTTGTCAGCTCGACCAAGATGTAAAAAAAAGGAGTCGAAGCTTCTTCGTTATCAGCACCGGCACAGGACAGCACTGGGCACTTATGCAACGATCAGCTGACAAAATACATCGGTCAAGTACCCGAGACTATAATATATGTATATGCATGCATTCGGCGACGCAATATATATGTGCATATATGTAATTGTGCAGAGCTGCAATTTGAGAACCGTTGTCGTAGCAGACGACGCTTTTGGCTGTCTCGCAGCCGCGACCAAAAAGCAGTCCCCCCACCACTCTTCTCAGACGGGAGAGTGGTGGGGGGACCACTTTTCGCCATCTTGAAGCCAACACTGTCTCCCATGCCCCGCTCCCCGCTCTCCGCTTCCCCCTCGCCACCAAGAACCGGATGGACACTTTTGCGTTGCATCAGCCGGTTTTACTCTCCTCTAGACTTCCAATACGCCTCTGTAGAAGTTTCACTTCAAAAAAATTATTCGCATAAAATGCGACTTCCTTTAAAATGAAGTCATTAACTGTGCTATTAGTTCTTTGCAATCAAATCTAGAATATTTAAATCAACACATCTTAATTTTATTATACCGTTTCAGCATTTTACTTAGAAATTATGAAATCTACATAAGTTTCAAATTCACAGTACAAAATTTGAGTAGAAATCTTATTTTTATCAACTGTAAATCATACATACAATTCATCGAATTCATTTTTCTATCACATGTATATAGTCCCATCTATCTTGTCCCATGTACATAAACGATACGATCGAGGCATCAAGTCGCTGCGCTGTGAGTATAGAATATATGTTCTCAATTCATAGTTCGTACGCTTCTCTAGCACATAGACTTATAATGCTATAAACACGTGAGCAGCGATGTCCTAAGCGCATAAAGTTGTAGAACTAACGCATGCACAGGTCGTATGGGCTCACCGCATGTGTGCTTCAATGCTATAATACCATTTTTCTTCTCTGCGTGCAGGGCCCCATCAGCCAGAAAGCGTAAGGAAAAAGCGTGCACTTGTAGAGAGGGGGAATGCAGAGTAGTAGTGATGATACAGAAAGAGAGAGGGATAGAGACAGACAGCGCAGGGCCACATCAGCCAGAAAGTGTAAGGAAAAAGCTTACATTTGTAGGGAGAGGGAAGACAGAGCAGTAGTGGCGACACAAAGAGAGAGAGAGAGAAAAAGCGTGTACTCCCGTTTTTGCTGGTGGAAAAAAATGAAAGCCAAATTAAAGAGAATTTGATTAGGAATAGAATGCAAAAAGAATTTTTGCAAACCGATGTTATTTAAATAAATGGGGGCACTTTTTGGTCGACATGCATACACACGACTCTCACACCAATCTAAGCCCAGGTGCCACAATCACATAACCAGTAGGAAATCAGTGGCAAATTTGAATACTTAATTTAAAAAAATAAATAGAGAGAGCAAGCATTGAATACGCGTGAACAAGCATACCAAGCGACCCACAAAAAGGTTTTTAAAGAGACTAAATGTGTGTATGTATGTTGGCACCCTCACTTTGCTGCGTAAACATTATTACGCAATGCGCATAAACTTCCGCGCGCTTGCTGGTAGAGGAACAAGCCAGGAGATTAATTTTGGTAAAAGGTTTCGAGTTTAACCTACACACAACACTCGACTTGATCGTTCTAAAAAATCATAAAGTTTTTGAAGTGAGAACTTCTTTAGGCGCGCCTTGGTTGGGGATCAAAACGGTAGAAACGTACATATATATATATATATATATATACATACACACTGCAGCTCGGTGGCGCTCGAGTCTCATCGTTCGCCTTCGGATTCCGATAAATACATACATATATACATATATATAGTCAGCATGTAGTGTTATGCATGTTCCTTTTGCTGTTTCGTAGTGTGTTACTGTGTACAGTGTCCACGTATACAATGTATACATGCACGTGTGTATGTGTGTGTAATTTTTTTACAGAATTACAGATGCAACCGTGAAAGTGTGCGTGTATCATGAGTGTGTGTGTGTACTTTCTACTTTTACTATACAAGTTTGTACTTGCTTGCCTGCACGCATGTGTATAGAATATAGTAATAACACTACACACACTAGTTAATATTATTGTTTTGATAAAGTACATTAATAAATGATTTTTGTATGAATGACAGACCGATGCAGATAGCCAGTATTGTGTTACGTCGGCGTAACGTATGAGGTTTGAGCTAAGCTTTCGCTTATTGCTTAAGATTCCTTTTACTTAAGTCCCCTGTTCGGGCCGTCAGATAAACGAAATTAGGCCGCGATGCGAGGCGATGAGGTACGTGAGGGAGGTGCAATCGGAGGTACGGGAAGGAGGGTACCGTGAGCAGATCAACTTGCTTGCTCCTTCGTACAAAGATAAGCAGCCCGAAGGGTTCAGAAAGGCTGCTCGTGAGAATGGGTGCGTGGGTAGAAATTAAAAAGATATGTTTGTGTTAAAATTTTGCTTACTATTCTTTTTATTGGCTGCAAACAAATCGACCGGTATTTTGACTGCAGGAAACTAGGATGATTTGTAAGAGTGCTGCCAATTGAGAGCAGCAGTATATGGAACTTGACCAAGATAAGTCAAGCAGAGGTCCTCAACCAAAAAAGAGTCGAGGGTGGTAAGATTGATTGATTGAGACTGGCTAGTGTAGGAGGCGTCGGACCTTTTATACGGTTTCATATGGGTCAATTCGGGGGTGCCATTCTTGTGTACACGCATAGTTGGAAGATTGGGAAGAGGTCTTGAGTGCAAATCGGGAAAGCCATCATCGAATGGGAAAGCTTGATTTCTAGGTCACGCCCTTACATAATTCGGGGCTGCCACTTAAATTCGAAAACGTGATGATTTGCAAGTTTAGAAAATCCTCTTTCCAGTCCAAACCACTAGAGAGAAAGGAGACAATATTCCTTTTTCTCCCGTCCCTCCTCTAATGTTATTACTAAAGTAGTGTTAATTATAAAAAGAGGGAGCGGTGAAAACAGTAATGGTTTAGCAGTAGCAGTGATGATAAAAATAAAAATAATAATAGCAAATATATTAGCAATAGTTTCAGCAGTGGCAATAGTAGTAGTAATCGCAAAATGATAATACAAATAATAATAATGATAATAACAATAAACTTAATAGTAATAGTAACCTAAGTATAAATGTTGTGAATAATTATTATGTTGTTTATGTATATTTCCAGTAGTGGCAATATTCTTGAGAGTGGGAAGGAAAGGGGGAAAAAAGGCTGTTTAGTTGTACACGGTAGTAGTGGAATGGGAATCTTAAAGAGCGAGGACAGTGTAGAGGAGTGGGTGTGTCTGGTAATTTAAAATTTTTGAGGATTCAGCTGCGGACGTTACAATTGATTAAACGGATTTTATACTATTGTTTAACCTCTAAATATTACAAATTACGCCATATCTTTAAAAGAAAGCAAGATAGAGCAAAAATAACTAGTTTTACAGGTTTCCTAAAAGTAAAACAAACATCGTGGCACACTAAAAAAGAGGTGTGAAGTTATGTGTATATATAACCTCAAATTTTAGTATTTTGAATATTTCTCTATAAAATTAAGGTCGAAAATTATTGGAAAAATTAAAGCATATTTGCAAAAATATTACAAAAATGAAGGATATATTTCTCGTTGTTTGCCCAACAATAACCTTAAAAGATATTTTTAAAAGTTCCCGAGCCTTTTATACATGAGAAGTGTACAGGGAAGACATAAATATACCGCTGTAATCCATGAAAAAAATACATTTTAAACCAACATGTATTTACAAACCGTGTATTTTACAGTATACATGTGATTTCTACATACATGTGATTTCTACATACATGTGAGGACTTTGTTCTTACCGGGGGACTCCCGAGTCCCACACGCTGGTTTTTTCATTGTTTTTCTGATAAATCTTCAACTTTTTTTTATTGTCAAAAACTAACACAATTTATACTTCGATAACGTAATATCTCTGAAAAGTGTGTTAAAAACTAAAGAAAGTTTGTAGGTCTGTTATTTAGCAGTCAGTCTCAAGTGCAGCTGATTTGCTAGAACGAGGATTTGATTCCTAGTGAGGCCAACTTTTTAAAAAGACGAATCTATCTGGAACTTGTTCTTGGGTCTTATAGCTGTTTTTGAATCTTATGGTGATAAGGAGATAAATTTCTTAAACGTTTTGGGTGGATGCAGGTCTAACTTGGGAGGTCGAGAAGATAAGTAATAAGGGTTGATTGAGAAAGTGGAGGAGCTTGAATCAGATTTGTGGATAATGAAATGTAAGGATTATTAGATGTGTTTTGGGTGCCTGTAAAAATCATTCAGATAATGTTTAAGTTGAAAAAATACTACAAAAAATTGTACATATCAACTTTATTTATTAAATACCTACACTTGTAAAATAAAAAACTAATTTTTAATAACTTAAAAATTTTACTACTATTACTATATATGTTTAATGCCTAGGATATTGATTTCTCTAATCTTTATCATTAGCACTAGAATCTCCTAAGTCCTATTAAAACAATCAAATTATGGATGTATAGTATGTAGTAGGCTGTTGAGAGGCATTTTTTTATTGTGTGGGGGATAAGGGAAGCTGATAGTAATTTTTTTTCAGTTACAAAAAAAAATTTTCCATGTTTTGTAAAGGGCTGTAGGAAACAGAAGAAAGCCTACCCTAATATACATATACAGCATGATATGTAACGGTGGCATTTCCCGAGAACCGCGTGTAGAGCGATTTTTTCTGACGCGAACCCCGTTGGAATTAATTTTGGAGGGCAAATAGCTTCCCGGTACTTGGCGGGTACTTCCCGGGCACTTGGCGGGTACTTCCCGGGCACTTCCCGGGCACTTGCCGGGTACTTCCCGGGCACTTGGCGGGTACTTCCCGGGCACTTCCCGGGCACTTGCCGGGTACTTCCCGGGCACTTGGCGGGTACTTCCCGGGCACTTCCTCGGGTACTTCCCGGGCACTTCCTCGGGTACTTGGCGGGTACTTCCCGGGTACTTCCTCGGGTACTTCCCGGGCACTTCCCGGGCACTTGGCGGGTACTTGATTATTGCAATTTATGAATGGACTCGTTCTAAATTGTGTACAGACGACATACCCGGGAACATAAGCAAGACATACCTAACAACAATATTTTTGACTGAGAGCTCGACTATTTTTGCAAAAATACTATCGTGTAGAGTGGAAAAATCCCTACTGATATGGTATTTTACTTTCATTCGAGGTAACATTACTTAAGTATAAAAATTTAAAGATATTTTTGTCCAACATGAAAGTGAGAAAGACAGTAAGCGCGTGGATAAACAACTGACAACATAAGAAGCAGAAAATATTTACCTTAAGGTAAAAATTTTTACATCCAACCTTCAAGTTACCAGCAGTAGCTGACGCTCTTGCGTGCGCACATCGATATAGTTCTCACTGCTTACCGACTAAGCTCCAATAACAATATGGCAACGTCGCGAGTTCATGCGGGCGCGCTATAGCCTTCCAACCCCATTTAGGGGTAGTTTGGAACGTATTTTCAATCGACTCCTATTTAAAAGCTATTTGCCCTCCAAAATTAATTCCAACGGGGTTCGCGTCAGAAAAAATCGCTCTACACGCGGTTCTCGGGAAATGCCACCGTTACATATCATGCTGTATATATATACTAGTGAAGCTCCGCCCTCTGCGCGCCTCACACGCTAACCTCCACTATTGTTTGTTATTCCATGCTTCTTAAAGTGATAGCAAATATATTTACATGAAAATTTTATTTTTACCGTATCAGACAGTTCTAGCTTGAAATAAGTGCGTCAATAAGAAACTTAGCATGTATCTTCAATTTTTATATTTTTTGCGGATTTCGATATTCGTTCCGTGATAGTGTAGAAAACATTCTTTGATCTCATTCTCCTTTCACAATCAACTATGTACTTAGTATAAAGTATTCTCTTCCTCTTGATAAAATTTTGATGGCGATAAGCGAATAGTTTTCAAATAAACCTACTGTTTTAAGCTTTATGTACATATTTTTAATTTTATTAACCTTTAAAAGAAAAGACTATTTAAATTTTATCATGTTATATTTGAAGTACAAATAATTAATCAACTCCCTTATTAACATTTATATATCTAACAGCACCGTAGATATTATAAAAATTACTTGTCTGCTTCTGTAAGTTGACTTATAACTATTAGCCCCCTTAATATGGCAACAATACTTCTGCGGTTTGTATTATTGTATAACTTAGTGTTATTAAAATTTATGTATGTATTGGTATCATGTCATTCAACAAACAATAAAAAATGAACAATTTTTACATAGTTCATCACCAATATTACAAAGAAAAGCTTAGTACACCAAAAACTTTATACTGACTTATAAACTTAAATTTAAATAATGTAAATATGATCTTACTCTTGGTTATAAAATCAAATTAATTATTAAATGTATGTATGTATTAAGTCCATCTATGTGTGTCCTGGGCGGTGTGGAACAATATATGAAATCATGTAACTGAAAGTAAGTTTTCAAGTATGTATGGGATCGGTAAAGGGCGGTGGGGTGTCTTGATAAAAAATAGCTTAAGTCAGAGTAACGGGAGACACGTTTAAATACATTTATCATGTTATTGATATGTATGTTACCATCAAATAATGTCAACTAACATTTATACATGTATGTATTAGTTCTTTTTGTATCTCTTGCCCTAGTTTACTAATAAAATAAATTTAAAAATGAAATAAAATAGATACATGTATGAGTATAGGTTGGTTTTGAGAACCGTAAATTATCATTAGGGTATCAGTAAACGTGAGCTTAGCCGAAATAAGGGAGAAAACGATGGAATTTCACCTTATTTTCTTGGAAGGCAGTATGGGTTTGTATCGATAGCCCCCTGCTTACTACGATCGCCAATCCCCTGGGAGTTTTCGAATGTAACTTCTCCTAGAGAACGGACACGATTTTTTTAAAGTTGTTATTAAATAAAAACACCAATCATTCAAAGATGTAGTAATGTAGTAATCGTTAATATAAAGCGTTTGAAAATTCCGTAAATGCTATGGGTTTAATTAATAATACTTAAGGAGGCTCAACACACCATTTTTTTTTTTTATATTATAGTGCTCTACGTCCGGCGTCTTTGATAAGGGCACTACTATGGGTACTTAGCACTTGGGAAAGGGACAAGGAAAGGGATAGGAGACCTCCCATTACTGGGAGGAGGTAGGAAGAAATTAGGCAATTTTGCTGCGAAAAGGTTGCCTAAACCCTTCTCGAGGAGCATTGCGTGGTGAAAAAGCTCATGTGAAATGTCTATTATAAGTTAATAAATACTTGAAATAAAAGCTTACGCATTACGCATAACTATTTATATTCTAAATCATATGGTTTTTTTTATCAAACTGCACTTCTTTGTTCCGAAGTAAAAAAATATATTTGTTCAATTCATTCACAATAAATTTTTGAATACATTTCTGCTTGGCGCGTTTTTCGCAGACGACATTCTAACCAGCATTATACGCAGCAACCTATATATTTCTTATATTTAATTGAAAGAGTGATAGTTGAACTACATGTCTCTAGTTTTTTGTTCATGTAGGAAGTGATTTGAGAGAGTTATGCTGAGATTTCCGGTGAAAAAAGTACCGTCTCTGTAGGCTATGTATAAGACGCTCACTTGTAAAGCGTTTTACTAAAAATTTTAAGGAACAACCTATGCTGAAATTTTGTACAGAGTAAAAAATATACTTAATGACCGTGGATTTCAATTTCATCCATTTCACAAGTACTTCGATAGGTGTTTTGAGCCTCCTTAAATCGATTAAACATTGAATGAAGCTCGCACAATTGTGCTTCCAATTCAATTACAACAATTTGTCGCGATGTTTTTTAATTTGAGAGAACATTCATGGCGATGAAATAAGAAAAAAAAAGCAGTTATTTCACAAAAGATTTTGTTTAAAACTTAAAAAGCTGTACTTTTTACTCATTAATCAAATTTTTTAATCTGAAGGTGAATCGTGATTTTTCTTGAAAGTGCCCATCTAAAAAAAATATTGAACTTCAATGATAACACTGAAGCCTTCGCATTCCATAAACTTATGATTGATTCAATTTATCTTTAGTTAAAGGATCATCAGTAAGACCTGGAAAACTTTTTTTTTTTTTTTTACAAAACATTGATCAGTTACTTTATTTCTTAGGGGAAAAAAATTACACCAATGGCTTGGGCTGGCATTGCATCAGTAATGCTTCAAAGTATAATAACCAGTCATGGAACCTTCCGTTAACGTTTGAACTTGAATCATATAGAAAGTGTTATTTCAGAGATGGCACTAAAATATAGAAAGTGTTATTTGAGAGATGGCACTAAAATATAGAAAGTGTTATTTGAGAGATGGCACTAAAATAAAATATGATTACCTGGAGTTAGTTTAATAATTTAAGAGAATGCTGCTATGATGCCGAAAAAAGGCAGAAGTTTGTATGATTTATTCAATGCAAACATAAATTTAAAAACACATCAATTGTTTTAGGGGAAGATTTTTTATAAATTCTTTCTGTTATAAAAAATATGAGTTGGGTAAACAGAAGTCAAATTTTTTTTGTAGTTGTACAAGGTTAGTTATGCCGTCCACAGCGTTGATTGTTATTTTATCAAAATTTTAAAATTCTACGTTACATGTAGATATAACATGGAAAATAAGACATGTGTGTATAAATTTAAGATACATATACAATAACACTAACCAAAAAAAATTTAACGCCCTTGAAACCGTAATAATTAAAACAGCGTAAAAACGTATTTTCATAACCATATACATTGCAATAAGCTCAGTATACATATTAAAAAAAAATTTTCAGTATCATTCAAAACTGTTAACTTAATTTATTTGCCAAATAGTCTTTGTAGAAATAATACAAGTTATCACGAATGGGGGCCTACAAAAATAAGGAGTTTGGGGGGGGAATGTGATTAGCTGTACCTTAATTACTTCATAATACAGTAGGATATTGTACATTACAACTAGGGCTTTGGACTCCTGCGCGTTGCGTGTGCCAATCCACCTACTACAATTTCATGCGTATATGTATGCATTTTTTATTAGTATCCTACAATTTGACTCTTTTTATAGAATCATATTTCTTTCTTAACAAGTGTCAGTAAAATCTAAATAATCCTTTAAATTTGTATAATGTTTTAGAATAGTAACATGAGTAAAACTGTCAGGACTTTAACCATAATGTAAATTGTTTTTTTAAGATTATAAAAAGTTTTAGTAACATTGTTTTTGTCAAAAAATTTTGTTATGGTATTTTAACTATACTGGTAATGGTAATTAAAATATCACGTTGCTTTCTTCGTAGATAAAAGACTGTTGTATTCGCCATATTATCTCCATTATTCTGATATAACGACCATCCCATCGTTATTCTGTATATAAATTTTAGTGCTCTTTCAAATTATCTGTTTTAGAAAGAGATTTTCAACATTCATAATTACAATTAGTATTCTTCACATAGAATATAAAATGATGTTTTAACTGTGTTTGTCTTTCAAATGATTTTTAGAAAATTATCCATTTCTTGATTTTAATTTTTTTATATTTTATTTTGTATCAAATATCATTCTCTTTACTTTTTATGTTTATCTGACATTTATTGAATTGAAAACATTTATTATCATGAATTTTTTTGTAAATTTTTAACAAATCTTCATCTCCATAACCCATAAAACAGTATTTAAATTCAAACAATTAAATAGATCGGAAATAACGTTTTGTCAAATAATTTACTTCCTTCTTTAAATGAATAATATGGTAAATGACATAGATAATTGNAAAAAAAAATTAGACTAAAACATCGACATAAAATTCTACGAGAGGTTAGGTATGTCTGAACTCAATATAATAATCAAAATATTGTACGTACCGATTCTGGTAGCTTATGTTCACTCTTTTTTGTATTTTTTTTTTAACTTAGAGAAATTTAATTGATTTTAATTGGTTAGTACACGCAGAAAAAAGCTACAGGAATTTTTACTGTAAAAGCAACGGTAAAGTTGAGACTGAAAATTTTAACTATAATTTTTACTGTAATGTTTAGTAAATTTTACCGTAGCGTTACAGTAATTTTTTCTTTACAATCAAATTTATCCTCATTTACTATACTTTTTACCCTGAAACTACGGTAATTTTTCCCCTTATTAAAAAAAAAATGTGACATCAGTTGTCGATAATACAGATAATACTTACACGACAAGTGATAATGTAAGTATCTGTATTATCGATCACTAACGTATTTTTTTTTTAGTAAAGGAAAAAATTACCGTTGTTTCAGGGTAAGAAGTATAGTAAATAAGGATAAATTTTATTGTAAAGAAAATATTACTGTAAAGCTACGGTGAAATTTACTAAACATTACAGTAAAAATTATAGTTGAAATTTTCAGTCTCAACTTGACCGTTGATCTTACAAAAAAATTCCTGTAGTTTTTTTCTGCGTGTATTATATTCTGCCTCCAAACTTCAAACTGCATTTTTTTGTAATGCCTCTATTCAAATGATGCTCTTCAAGTTTTCATTTTTTTCAATGTCATTTCTTTACTTGATGATTTAAATTTTTTTGCATTTAACCACTTCTTGATTTCACTTTTTATTTATCTTTCATGCCTTGTGAGGGACTTAGATTGCTTATTATTGAATACCAAAGTATATAAATATTCATTATTTTACCTTATTCAGTAAGCTTATTTGTTATTTTTGGACAAAGTATAATATACTGTTGAATTTTTATACATTTCTAATAATACAATCAGTAAATATATAGAATTTAAGAAAAAAAATCATCGTGACGTAGCAATACCTTCATGGTGATATGAAAACTTGCTCACATATTGTTTTTTGTAATATTATAACCTACTTGACCTTGAAATTCGTGCAGAGGAGTTCTATGGACTTAACTAATACTAAAACGTTGATATACTTACACAAATCTCTTGCTCTTCCATCTTTTCTTTATGGATCTACAATGATTTTTGCCTTTTGTATAAAATCACCTTTGGCGGTGTGAAATATGAAACAGTAGTGACTTTTTTTGTTTAGAGAAAGTGCAATTATATAGTTAGGAACCGCAGAGCAATTATTAAAAATAGCTCATCGTGAAATTATAACTTCAAGTTGAAATTAAAAAATTGAAATTGAAATACACTTATCTAAGGATTCAAGTTTAATGTAAAAAATATTAGATGCTGCAAAATTTAAATCATATGACTAAAGCAAAATTGTTTTGTTTGATTGAAGTTAACTTCAAGTTGAAATTAAAAAATTGAAATTGAAATACACTTATCTAAGGATTCAAGTTTAATGTCTACGGAAAAAGAAATTTCTATATTACTTTAGTCATATGATTTAAATTTTGCAGCATCTAATATTTTTTACATTAAAATGAATTATTAATAATTAATTATCGATTTATTATAGGTGTAAATCTATTAGTATTATATCAAAAAAGCAGTG
>NW_019379897.1:7198-41265 GCF_000648655.2 Copidosoma floridanum | reverse complement strand
CTTAATATTTATTTATAGATGTAACAAAATTTTCATGTACAAGTAAAACTTTTCTTACAGTTCTACAACAAAATTATGCCACTTGAAAATTTTTACAATATTTGTTTTTTCGTGCAAAGAAAACAGCCTCGCTTCTTATTCTTTACGAGATAGTGGAACCATGCTATGATCATTTAGCGTTCCCTTAATCGTTGTTGCTTTGAAAAATCTCTCTGACACTAATTTTCTTTCTTTTTCGTAATCATCATTTATAGAATAACTACAAGTAAGATTTGGCAGTGATTATGTGGCCCAATTAAAGAGTTCTCGCGGCATTCGAATAAAATTGTTATTTCTCTGAAGTCTTGCTCTGGCAACTAGTTGTTTTACAGTCCCGCCTACTCCGTCGCATGTTCCCTTTCTATGTGAAGTAGGGAAAAAATGCCACTCTGCTGCTATTTTAAAGTCTTCAAAGTGATGAGTGAGATAAATGAAAATCTTTTTATTCTTTTACTGTCCACTCGCACCGTCAGACATGTATATTATTTTATGAAGACAGGGTAAATTTATTTTAATAAATTCAATCAACTGCTTTTGATATAGATGTACGGCAATAGTGTCATGATGTAGGCATTCAGAAATGCAAACAAAACTTGAAATTTTTAATTCATCCAAGTCATTCCTATAATAAAGTGAAAATGAGTGTACGGTTGCCTGATCGTTGTTCTAATGTATACCCTGAACCGAGTTTTGAATTATGAAAGCATAATTTTCTGAGAAGTCACAAATTACGATACACTCGTTTTCTCTCAGTTTATTTTTCATCTCATTTAAGAGATCCCTTTGTTGGTTAACCAAAAATAAATGAATCAACAGTTTTTGCAAGCCTTCACTTATCTTCTGTAAAAATTCATCAAGTGGAGATATTAGGGTCTGCAATGAGGTTCTTTCAACCGTAACCCATTGTTTTTAGGTAACAATTTCAATACATTCTTCTTTAAAAATTTCCTCCAGTTGCTCAATAACATTCGTCACGCCTGGGCACTTCTTACAAGAATTCAAATAACAATCAGTCGTTTTGTTTTTGCATACCATGCGATCCAAACAATCCTTATAATTCATCAAAGGCAGCTGAGAACCGGAAGTAAGTGATTTAAAATTGGCACCATTCTCTAATGAACTAATATTTTAATGCATAGGACATACACAAACAGAGTGAATACCAGAAGCACCTGCCAAAACTCAATATTTCGGCCTTAAGCTAGCAAACTTTGAGAAACTACATTTCATAGTTAGATACGTACTAGTTAAAATTTTATACAATTCTTTTAAATTGTTTAGTCTTTTTTGAATAGGTACCGATTTGCCGTCTACTTTTATCGAAACGTAATCTTTTTTTCCGGGCATATATTGAGTGTAGTCATCAGACTGGTACAAGCTAACAATAGTATCGAAAACATTATCATCTAGAGATGGATGTTGTTTCGGGTTTGGATCTTATCTTGAGCAACATTTTTTGCTATGCTATGTGGCGAGTTGCGGAAGGAAATGTGTCCTCGATTCTTTTATAAGACCACGATCGAAAATTAGTCAAAATTTTAATTTTACGAATGCGGTCGGCTGAAGTATTGAAACTTTCTTGCTAATCACTTATTATCGAGGACTCGTCGTCATCTGCCATAAGATCATCTGGATCATCTCGGCTCAAATTAAAATTTTTTTTAGTAATTACGGACAATATTTGTTTTGATTTTTCTTCCAAATACCTTTTCGACGATAGTTTTTGTTTTTTGATGGGCAAAGATCCTATGAAGCTTAATTTTTTGTTGAAAAAATCCACTCGTTTACTTTGCAAGGATGGATTATCTCCCGAAAATTTAGATGTACCGTCACTGCTCCCAACTTTTATATCAGATTCTTTACTTGAAGAATCTTCTTTTTGTAGCGCCTAAAAAAAAAATTAGACTAAAACATCGACATAAAATTCTACGAGAGGTTAGGTATGTCTGAACTCAATATAATAATCAAAATATTGTACGTACCGATTCTGGTAGCTTATGTTCACTCTTTTTTGTATTTTTTTTTTAACTTAGAGAAATTTAATTGATTTTATTACCGTTTGTTCTTCATTGCTGTTCTTTTTGTCTTTTCATCTACATATACTTTATTTAGTACTACTTCGTTTAAATAGACTATGGAACTCGCTTCTGAGTGATATAATAAGCGTTCAAAACATATTCGTATTTAAGAGACTTTCATTAGAATTTGTTAGTAGCGGCAGGCACCTTCTTTTGCCGCTGCCACTTAATAGTAGTAGTTAAGGCTCTGCTTTCTTTAGCATAATTTGTGAACAAAACATTGCCTGGGGAATACATAAATAAATAATTAAAATGCTTTTATTCTAAATATACAAAACAAAGTATATTTTTCTATTATTCCACTGCTTTTTTGATATAATACTAATAGATTTACACCTATAATAAATCGATAATTAATTATTAATAATTCATTTTAATGTAAAAAATATTAGATGCTGCAAAATTTAAATCATATGACTAAAGTAATATAGAAATTTCTTTTTCCGTAGACATTAAACTTGAATCCTTAGATAAGTGTATTTCAATTTCAATTTTTTAATTTCAACTCGAAGTTAACTTCAATCAAACAAAACAATTTTGACAGATTGCACTTTTGTTTGGATGGTTAAACAATACTGGCGTATTGAAATTTACACATTGAGTTTGTGTATAAAAAATTGCCTGTGTCTGAATATAATCACTAGGCCAACTTTTTTTTGCCAAGATGGCGACGGAGGTGGAAGTACCTCTTGATAAAGGTGACGAAATATTTTACTTATGTCACCCTAAAGTAAAATGTGCTATTTTTATGTGTGTTGTACGTGAAAAAACGTTTCATCGTAGTGATTTTAATAAATACTTAGGCGGTAAATATGTGGGTGAAGTGTTTGTGACATACCTAGATCAGAATGATGTAAACATAACCATAAACTTAGAAGATCAAGAACCAAACATTTCACCAAAAATCATTATTAAACAAGTAAAATTTTCAAAAAAACTGATGAAATAAGAAACGAGTTGCTTAAGGAAATGATTAACAGGGCACAATAAGCAATTAATACTACTATCATTGATCATATACTATTATCATTGATGAAGATGCAGAATTTGAGGTACTTAAAACAGAAAATACGTCGTTAAAAATTTTAAATAAAGAGATAAAGGAAAAAAACGACATTCTAAAAGGTCTTACATATGAATATAAACCAAATGAAATATCAGCAAAAGAGAACCAACTAAAAAGTGGCAGATGGCATTCGCAACATTATGTCACTGATTTTTCTATGTTTCAACAGAATACAGTAATACCAATACCTTTTTTTTATTTAACTAGACTACAAGGAATGCAGCATGGGCCTTTTAGAAGTGATGAAAGTGGATAAGTAAAACTCAAAATTTTCTATCGAGTCGATCAATAAGGATAAAGATACCAAGTTATCTATGAAAACATTTTTTTTATTCCAACACATTAAGAATATACCTTAATTTTAATTAAAAGACAATCCTTACCTTGCTCTCTCATAAGAGACCGCGTTAATTTGTCAATATTTCATAATTTTTTTCTCGAAAATTTCCCCTGGTGAAAAATCNATTTTATTTATTCTTATAAATTAAATGGATTCCTTCATGTTACACATATTTTTTAATGATACCTTATGGCGGATAAATTATTGTTACATGCTTTGCTAACGATTTTTGTAAAAAGTTATAATTTGTAATGATATTTAGACAAAGCAATCCTTATAATGTGTAGATTTGTGCTATCTCTTGAACAGATAATTAAACTGATATCCGCAGGATTACAGATGCAACATTGTTTGCTACTGTTTTATGTATTATTGTATACTCTAGTCAACATAAATAATATAAAAAAAATATGAATTAAGTCATACACAATTCAGAGATGTCAAAAGCACCCTTCACAAGTAAACTTTTTTCCCAAACCTCCTTAATAAGAATAAAATAGTATCAGACAACCAACTTGGATTCACGAAGAATAAAGGAACATAGGATGCACTAAGTTATGTAACTAAATTTGATGTGAAAAGTAAGACCTAAGCAAACCAATAGCGATTACTTTAAGTATTTAGGCTTATCTTCAACTACAATATTGAATAGAACAAGCATATAGAACAAATAATAAAAAAAGAACTAAGTACTTGATCTACATATTTTATAAAATCTCTAAATACATGGAGCTCAATACTTAAAAAAAAAGTATATCATGCCTTTTTTTACAGTATATTAAATTATGGCATTGTTGCATTAGGTGGTGTATACAGCAATATAATAGAAACTTTACATAGAATTCAAAAAGTTATTTATATATTAAGTTTATACAATATAATCCTTTATATATAAAACAAAGTTTTGCATTCAAATCCTAACGCTTGTGACATCCCATGTCATCAACTTAATATTCATCACTTCAAAACACAGAGTTTCATTTTAAATTTATAAAAAGCAAAAGCTCAGCGATTTCGAACCATCAAGCGGTACATCTGCTTACGCAATCGCGTGACAATAACTTACTTCTTTTGAAACAAGCCGCCGTCGCAAAACTCGAACTATGCGTGCAACCTCCAACAAAAGCGCTCCAACAAAAAGATAAGAGGGTAGATACTTTATATTATCGTATCATAAGAAACTTCATAGCTGGCTCTCTTACGGCTTTTTTGGGTTACCTGGTTAGGAGCACGCAGTTGATGCGTTTGGAACGCTTGGAGTAAAAACGCGGGCTCAGGCTAGAGGTGTTAGGAATGTTATGACCAGACTTGTTCAGAGTAAGGTCTTAACTGTTTTATTTAAGTGCCATTCGTGGGGTTCTTAGAATTCAGCTCGTGAGCTTAATTTTTTCTTCTATTTCTTTTATCAAATAATGATCTTTAATTAAATAACATAGCTTATTGATGTATTTCTTTATTTCAGCAATTTAATAATAATTTATTCTTTTAAATACAACTTAATCGGTTCACTATAACAAGGTTCAACGTAAATTTTATTACTGATATTTTACTTACATCTATCACTGACTATTTTTACTGCTGCTTCGGAGCTCCCTTCTGCTTCGTGCTGTAACCATCAGTGTTTCCTTAAACTACACGAACGAGTTCGTGGCCAGTAGGATGTTGCGATTTCTGCTTCTGCTGCTATCGCCGGAATTATTTTCGGCGGGCCTCCTTTGCTGTACCTCGCTCCTTAGNGGGAATTAATGTATTTCTTTATTGAAGCAATTTAATAATAATTTATTCTTTTAAAAACAATTTAATCGGGTCACTATAACAAGGTTCAACGTAAATTTTATTACTGATATTTTACTTACATCTATCACTGACTATTTTTACTGCTGCTTCGGAGTTTCCTTATGCTTCGTGCTGTAACCGTCAGTATTTCCTTAAACTACACGAACGAGTTCGTGGCCAGTAGGATGTTGCGATTTCTGCTTCCGCTGCTATCACCAAAACCACTTTCGGCGGGCCTCCTTTGCTGTACCTCGCTCCTTAGCGTAGTCCGATAATTTTGATGTTCTCAATACACACTTGAGTTGCCTCAGCCAACACGTTATGCCTTACGTGTATAAGGTACTCACAAGTTGCGAGTCATGAGTTGACTAAAACTTTAGAGGACAGGTGACAGACGTAAAGAGAGCACTTTTTCCTCTTGATGGTGCGTTTTTATAGCATCAGAGCGAGTAAAAAAGGCCTTTGGTTGAATTAGGTCAACCAATGAGCGAAGTTCTTGCAGACTGCGTTGACAGTTGCATGATGATGTTACATGTTATGATTTTACATATTAGGAGTACCAATCGCATTTTCTGACAAGTGCGATTGAGTTTTTGGGTCAGTGATGATGAAAGCTCATATCAGCAAAATAAGAACGCCAAATATTTGTTAAATTGTGACAGTAAGTTTACAATTTCGAAATTAATCCTTCTGAGGATTTAACAATCAATTTCGAATATAATGAAGTAATGTGTGGGTTACAAATTTTTAATTAGTATATGCATTTTTACAATGAGGCTGGCCGTATTCTATGTCAGCATATTATGAAGCATTCACCTTAAAGCTAATACACACACTCGCACACATAAGCGACATACAAGCTCCTCTTGTCATATTCACAACACGTCTTATCTGAATTTTGATGGACGGATAGTTTTTAGTTATAATATAATTCGTATCAACTCGGGATGTAACAGGAACACTCCGAGCGCTCGAAACATCTTAATCGATCAAATTTAATGAAAGGTCTGCCATCTGTGGCGCAGCTCCTTTCTCGTAAGCGCGCGCAAGGGGAACGTGGGGGCACGTTAGGCGTCGCGCAAGTCACAAGAAGCTATCCACAAAATGTATACTGTGCAGGCAGAGTGGGGACATTCTGAGCATGAGGTAGCATATGCTGGCGCTCGCACAGTAATCGGGCGCTGCAGGCTTCAAGATGCGAGCGCTTGCGAGCAGTTGTACGCATATGAAAGCATATGCTAAGCGTAGTTAGCATCAGTTAGATCGCAAGCAGTTGTTAAGACATCACGACGTTGCTGCAAGCGTCAAGGTATGATTCGGCCGTGAAAGAGAGAGAGAGAGAGAGAGAGAGAGAGAGAGAAAGACGCGCGAAGTTCGTGCATTTTTTTTTTGATAAGCTGCATCGCTACGGTAAACACTTTTTGTTTTTGTCGCTACCGTTGCCACCACTGCTATTACTTCGGCTGCTACTGCTACTACTAATGAGAGTGAGAGAACGTATACAATGCGTTTACTCCACTATAGTTACGAATCACTCGCCGTTATAGTAGCGTCTGTACAGTGAACGCACATACGGTAACGAAGCCGTTCTGTGTTATACACCTTACACTACGTATCGGCCGACGCTTTGGCTTGGCACCGCTGTCATGTAGTAGTCCAAGCTGGAATACTCCCACACAGTCAAACGAAGTGCTATTCCTTTTTTTGGGAGAAAACGAACTGTGAGCAGGTCTACTCCAACCCCATTCGATACGTGCCATTGAAGACATACGCGGGGATTTTTCAAGTACGCATTGATACATCCCCACTATAAATTGACTATAAGATATGCTACTACCGTATGACATAAACTCAAACAGTAGGTCAACGTTACCTTGGCGTACACCACTCCATTTATCGATGGCTCGGACGAAGAAAAGCTTAGCTCAGATTTAGCTATCTAAAATAACATGGAGAAATCTGAGTTAAGCTTTTCTTCCTCCGGGCCGTCGATATATTGCTCGGTGAAACCTAACACCACTACGCCGAGTTAACGATTTAAATCAAAAGTATACTGTAAGTAAAAGCTAATAAGGCCTTTGGGCCGACGGCTGGTTCTTAATGAAAAAAAATTAAATTTATTTGTTTGTAAAACGAGTTCCACTCTTTACTTGTAGAAGTTTGAACGTAACACGCTTATATTAAAAAGAATTAATTATAAAGTAATCTCACTCTCATAAAATTACTCGCAAAAAAATAATACAATTACCGAAATTATACAAAACTGTAAGTAACAGAAGCTGCTTTATTACTGTACTAAAGCTTTTCAATGAGCCGAGTGATTTGATATTAAAAATAAAAATAAATAAATAAAGTTGTTATATATAAAACAAAGTTTTGCATTCAAATCCTAACGCTTGTGACATCCCATGTCATCAACTTAATATTCATCACTTCAAAACACAGAGTTTCATTTTAAATTTATAAAAAGCAAAAGCTCACGATTTTTGTAAAAAGTTATAATTTGTAATGATATTTAGACAAAGCAATCCTTATAATGTGTAGATTTGTGCTATCTCTTGAACAGATAATTAAACTGATATCCGCAGGATTACAGATGCAACATTGTTTGCTACTGTTTTATGTATTATTGTATACTCTAGTCAACATAAATAATATAAAAAAAATATGAATTAAGTCATACACAATTCAGAGATGTCAAAAGCACCCTTCACAAGTAAAACGTCTCGAATAAAAAAAAGATTTTTTTAGTTAGTAATTATTTTAAAAAATGCCCGACTCCTCAACCTTTCAGATAGCACACAGTAAAAAAATTTAAAAAACCAACATAAACGCACCAAAATAATTGTTTATCAATTTTTTTCATTTCTTTCCAAAATTTTTTCAAGTAAAATTTTGTATTATTTTCTTGGTTTTTCCTCATTGATATATTTATACGAGACTCAATGAATAAGTTATTTGTTTTTCATTATGTCTTACACTTCGAAAATTTTTTCATTCGTAAATAAGGTGACTTTATGCGTAAAGCTACGTTCACTGTCACGTAATACTGATGGCAGCGACATTTCGAATTACGTTATTTGTCAAACTCATGAGGAAATTTTTTTTACAAACTATGGTTTTAACTATGATAGGCAATTAGGAACAGTATTTTTTTTACCATTCTTTACGAAAAATCAAAAATTTAACTAAGTAGAAATACATTTCCTTTAAGGATTTAATTTAATTCATAAATTATTTTTAGAAACCGATATATTATTTTATACATCATAACTTTGTGTTGTTACACCAACTTATAAATTAAACAGGATTTACTAAATGCAGATTAAATTTAAAAATAAATGAAAAAAAAATCATTTGAACGAATTAATATGCATACATATATTCTAATTATGGTAAGAAGCATCATTTCTATAATAGGTATAATTTTTTATAATAATTTAGAAAAATGTGATTTATTCTATTTGTTTTAAAATGTATATTTTGAAAATCATTTAATGTTCCATGAAATTTTTCTACAGCCCCACAGTCTTGAAGGTATTCAATTTTTGAAGGCTCCAAAAGACAAAAAAAAAAATATTTCTGATGCTGAACAGAATAACAAGGCAGAATCTTGTGTTAACTCAAAGCTCAACAATGCAACTGATCGGCTTCCCAAATCTAGAGGCCGAAAACGACTGATGGACCACAGTAATAGCTATAACGCTATTATGATTTCTCATTTAAACTTTGTTCAGGTAATTATATAGGTTTATTCCGATTAAGAAAATTATTACATTTGAATCTTTCAAAATTAATTTTTCTGCAAGAAAACTTACATGGAAAACATATGGACTGACAATTTTTTCTTTGAAGTACTCATTATTCAGGGATGTATGATATACATATGAGACGAGCTTGTGTCACATTAACTCCTTACAAAAAAAAAAAAAAAAAAGCACCAAAAAACCATGAAAAAAAAATTACAACCACATTTTTAAAAACAATGTTAATGGATAAACTTCAAATCGACTGACTGATAGAAAGTCATGATTAGTACTAATGTTGCACAAATCGGTGATCACTACAGGGCAAATTCCATTAAAAGTGCGTGATATGCACGTCAGTGAGTTTTACGTTAACATCATACAACTCATATTTCTCTGAGACATCGTTTCACAGTGCTTTCTCAACCCTCGTGTTACAGCGTTAAATTAAAAGCATCTTGATCGTTCTCTGACCGGCACCGTGGAGAGACTTTTTCCATCATACGTCCCTTTCCCTTTACTGGTATTCCTCGGGATCCTGATTTCAGATGCTATAAATAAATGCCGAAAAATGGCTATTTTTAATCATTCTTATTTAATTTGTTTATTTTTTTTACCCGTAGTTATTAATAAATTAGAACTTGGAAAAGCTCATTCTTCCAATTTTTCAAGCACTACTTTATACTATTTTTTGTTCTTCTTACAAAAAATGTTTTCTCATTAAAAATCACAAAAAAACCTGTTACGGACCTTCGTTATAATATACATAATACGAAGTAAGGGCGCCTTCATAGTGAGAACTGTAACAAGTGTGAAGTGATAAAGAGAGACCGGCCAAGGTAGACATTGCAAACTCATGTAAAGTTAAGCCGTGAATTCATAGAGGTTTATCCATAGTTAACTACAGGAAACCCAAACAAATCACAAATATCCATATATTACAAAAGGTAACCGTGATTTGCAGCCGTTTCCGAAAATAACCGGGCCTGACCGTTACTCACCGTAAGTGCTTACCGTCGGTGACCATGAAAATCCAAGCTTAACCGGAGCTTACAACAGTGGACCATGGCTGATCGCGGGTAACCATCACTATGACCAACTGCACTGGATAAGGGCAAACCACGGGTAACTATAACTTCTCGTAGGTTACACTGACTTACTGCATATAACCAAGCCCTACAACGCTTTACGAAGCTTAACACGATTTATCCGAGGTGTATCTAGGTCTACTGAGGGTCAACCGAAGCTTCCCTATGTCAATCAAGGTATCCCTAGATGAGCAAAGGTAAACTGATATCTATCAAAGCTTATTCAGTCCACCGAGGTGTACTAAGGCTTCTCTTGGTTAACTGATGTACACCAAGATCTACCGAGGCTTACCTCGGTTTACAAAGGTATACCTAGGTCTACCTCAGTTAACCAAGGTGTACACAGTAGACTAATAGAATTAGACTTTTCAAAAAATTAATTCCTATAAGCGAATGAAAAATTGGATTAGCAAGATAAAAGTGGTAGAAATTGATGCAACCAAAAACGAACCTCTGAATTTGTCAGCAAAGTGCCCAAAAAAAATGGTAAAAGTGCCAAAATCACCTAAATCGCGAATAAATCGAAAACAGTAATAGATGGAAAAAAAAGTTGAACACAAAAAAGATGCGCCTTTCCAAGCGGCACAACAGTAGCTTTGTTGAAATTAATTTCATTAAATAGTTTTTTTGCAAATTGCAAAAAACCGCAAATTTGGCCGTTTTTTTGAAAAATTCATAACTCAGTCCCATTTGAATATGAAGAGCTGAAAATTTGATACAATGTTCCTTTCGTAGTCCTTAACATATGGTGCAAATTTTAAGATGATACAATTAATAGTTTTTGCAAACCGTCGTGTTGAAGAAAAAATGGTCCCTTCGAAAAATGGCTCTAAAAAAGTTTTGAGACCACTTACAGCCATTTTTCAAACGCGCTGCTCTTTGTCAAGAGTTAGTGTTCAACATGCTAAAATTTCATAATCCCATCTTGTTTAGAAGTACTGTTAAAATTGCATCGAAAAACAGTGATTTTCGCAGGAGGCCGTCGACGGCGCGTGGTGGGGCGAGCCACCGAATTAGGCCACGCCCACTTCTTCGCTGAGCGCTCAGTGCACTTTCGAGCGTGTAGGTTTAAAATGACTACGCGTTGTAAAACCAACGATATCTCCGGAACTAAGCATCAGAAATTGATGTTATTTTTTAAATCTGTGGTAGCTTTCAATAACATTGAGATTGCACGTATCGACATATTGATAAAAATAATAATAGTTATAGAAAAATGGTACTTCTGAAAATTATTCTACTAGTTGATGCCAATTTTCGTACTTTTGTGATAGATATTACATATTTTCATTTCCTGACTGTATGTATGTCATAATTATTGTCGGCATTGCAATAAATAACATTAATAATAATAATAATTATTATTATAATAGTTATTATTATAATACTTACAACAATATNTGCAAATTTTAGTACTTTTGTAATAGATATTACATATTTTCATTTCCTGACTGTATGTATGTCATAATTATTGTCGGCATTGCAACAAATAACAAGTATAATAAAGATAATAGTAATAATAATAGCTATTATTATTGTTATTTATTGCAATGCTGACAATAATTATGACATACATACAGTCAGGAAATGAAAATATGTAATATCTATTACAAAAGTACTAAAATTTGCAACAACTAGTAGAATAATTTTCAGAAGTACCGTTTTTCCATGACTATTATTATTTTTATTAATATGTCGATACGCGTAATCTCAATATTATTGAAAGCTACCCCAGATTTAAAAAAACAACATCAATTTCTGATGCTTAGTTCCGGAGATATCGTTGGTTTTACAACACGTAGTCATTTTAAACCTACACGCTCGAAAGTGCGCTGAGCGCTCAGCGAGGAAGTGGGCGTGGCCTAATTCGGTGGCTCGCCCCACCACGCGCCGTCTTCGGCCTCCTGCGAAAATCACTGTTTTTCGATGCAATTTTAACAGTACCTCTAAATAAGATGGGATTATGAAATTTTAGCATGTTGAACACTAACTCTTGACGAAGAGCAGCGCGTTTAAAAAATGGCTGTAAGTGGTCTCAAAACTTTTTTAGAGCCATTTTTCGAAGGGACCATTTTTTCTTCAACACGACGGTTTGCAAAAACTATTAATTTTATCATCTTGAAATTTAGAGCATATGTTAAGGACTACGAAAGGAACATTGTATCAAATTTTCAGCTCTTCATATTCAAATGGGACTGAGTTATGAATTTTTCAAAAAAACGGCCAAATTTGCGGTTTTTTGCAATTTGCAAAAAAACTATTTAATGAAATTAATTTCAACAAGGCTACTGTTGTGCCGCTTGGAAAGGCGCATCTTTTTTGTGTTCAACTTTTTTTTCCATCTATTACTGTTTTCGATTTATTCGCGATTTAGGTGATTTTGGCACTTTTACCATTTTTTTTGGGCACTTTGCTGACAAATTCAGAGGTTCGTTTTTGGTTGCAGCAATTTCTACCACTTTCATCTCGCTAATCGATGCTCACCGCGGTGCCTGCAATATGCCGTGGTATGATACTAGGTTGACTCTCGAATCTCGAAGGTTAAATCGAGATCCTTTTTTGGAATAGAATACGAACTGCGAGGATAATCGTATCAGTCTAAGAATGATGCTAGTCTTTGCCTATATGTATATGTGTGAACGTGCGTGTGCGTGCGTATATGTTTGGGTCTAAAGAATGTTTATATTATTGAATATGCAACATGGTAACCGATACAGAAAGTTATACTAAATTTTAAAAAGATATATATTGACATGGGTATTAAATATAAAGCCATGGTAAGTGTAGTGTAGTTAGCTGTGCAGCGCTGTTGAAAATTGCATATTTTGGCTCTTACAAGATGGTGGATAACGATTCGTACAGGATCACATTGATATGGGTACCGAATGGATGGACGAAATGAGTACGGAACAATGTCGTCAGCTATAAAATGCCGTCTGAAATTCAATATGGCAGCTTTTACAAGATATCTGCTTTCGGATTGCACAGAATCATATTAATATACGAGCAATGTAGCTCATATGTACGAGCAACAAAGGAACATATGTGTCTTTTACACAACTTATTAAAGCAAAATCTGATGCTGAAAAAAATATCATCGTCAGTTAAGGAGTTTGGGATTCTGATTGGGATGCTCAGGCTACGAGAAAGGATCTTAATATTAATGAAAAAAATTATTGACTTTAGGCAACTATGCTTCTCTGTGTATTCTCGTGACCACGTGGACTCGCCATCCAGCCACAAGTTGTCGCTAGTGTCTTTGTGCACGGAGCCTATACGACGCTGTTCAAAAGTCAATATCGCAGCTTTTACAGGATGGTAGATTACAATTTTTACATCATCACATCGATGTGGGTACTAAACTAACAGTAGTGACAAATGCGATAGGTCAGGGACCCACAGAGCTGCTTTCTTTTATTTCATTAGTATTACAATTAATAAAAATATTATTAATTTTAGTATAATATTGTTAATTTTTTTACTTAAGCTTGAAATATGATTTTGACATAAATTTAGAGATGTAATCAATTATAATGTGTAAAATATTCATTTAAGGTAGATTCAGCGTAAAATTAGTACTGAATAAGTGATGATTTAGAATAGATATTTGGATTTAGTGCTTTAATAAATGTTGATTTGGTAGGGTCTTTAATAAAATTTTGGTAGGGTCGCATCTGTGCAAAACTTGAAAACAAAACATGTATTGTTACATGGTTTAATGATTATGTCATGAGTTAGTAGCTTCGACTATCTAACAAATAAAACTTGCTGCTGGCTGATGTCACTGTCGGCCGCAGATGCCCATACTGCGTCATGAATGAAAGTTGAACATTTCTTTGTGCAATTACTACGGGTTCATGAAAATGTTTATAATCAAGTAGGTAAGGTAAATTATTAAGTAGAAATGTAACTATACAAACAAAAAATTTATGTCAACTTAATCGTAGAAAAAAAATGTAATAGTGATTGTTGCATATAATACATATACAATAAAAGTGTCTGTTGTAAGCTCCGGTTGAGCTTGGATTGTTATGGTGTCCAACGTAAAGCCTCGGTCACTTACAGTGAGCGCCGCACAGTGGGGAAAAAGTGAGGTTTTTCATTCAAACGCACTTTCTGAAGTCAATTTATATCGAATCAAGCCTTTTTTTTTAAATATTCGTCAGAAAAGTTCCTATCGATTCCTCTGGCTCGATTTTCAAGTTAAAAGCTTATTTTTTAGTTATACCGCATATAACCTCAAAAAAATTTAATTTTTCACAACTTATTTACCATATTGATTCAATCACTATGAAAAATGCATTAATTTTTGCTTGCAAGACTCGCCAAGGTCACTGGTTAAATATTTTTCGTGAAACGTAATTTTCAAGATGGCGGAATCAAAATGGCGGCCGAAAAAAAAAATTGTTCACTCAATAATCACCAAAACCTATACAAAATAAGTAGGAATTTTTTAGGATGTTGATCGATGATTTTTTACCAAATCCATTAAATTTAATATGGCTGATCAAATATGGTGGATGAACTTTTTGTAATGTATGAAAAAATTCTTATAAAAGCCGACATTCTGCACACTTTGATGATACTAACAACGTATTAATTGCCTAAAAAGATATAACTAATGGTAATGCAGTCAGGTTTCTGTCTTATATACAACCTGAGTTCTTAGTCATCTTCTGTATAACCTCAAAATAATTATCTTCTTTTGTATTTGTTCAGTAAATTACCGTATCTTCGATGAAAATTATGTAAATTTTTTTATTAAGAGTTTTACGGACACAGTTTCTTAACAACCCACTTGCTAGTATGTAGATGGAAATCCACGTAGATATCCATAAAATATCGACGTGGATTGATATAGATCCCACTTGAATATTTACGTGGATATCCACGTGGTTTTTTAATTGAATATTTACGTGAATTCTTTATCTGCATTGCAACTATAACATAGACATTAATTTTAGAATGACAATTGAATCTATTACATGTGGACAAAACATGTTTATGTTAATATGCTAATCTATGCTGATTTTTATATGCTGCTTACAAAAATGTTAATTTGTACGTAAAAGTAATATGTGAATATACGTATCCCAACGAAATCTTTGCGGGTGTGAACGAAAAGTCATTGTGTGTAGCCAACAGTTTTGAAAATTATCAATCTGTGTATGTACTACGGAACATACGTTATTCTTAATCAACAACACCGAGATCCCTGGTGTACCACACGCTTGTAAAGTGTTAGCACATCCTGTGGTGGTACAACACCTTAAATTCATTCACTTATGAAGCATAAAGCAATCCGAGCCATGCGAGCACTCGAATTGCTCGTATTGCTCCAAGTCTCATAATCGAACAATCATTTACTGATGCATCAGTATTGCATTGTAACAGTATTTTTTTGTCTTGCTTGGTGCCCATTTGTCTTGAATCCTATGCAGACGGTAATACAGTAAAAGTGTGGGAAAACAAAAAACCATCATCAACTTAGCACTGCCGCACTATACAATTTGAATATGCAAAAGAATCAGCCGATGTTATAAATGCAGAATTAGATAGTCTAAATAAACAAAAAGATGAGTTACAACCAACAAAAATCAATATCCAGGGCTTAAGCATCAGCGTTGAACATATTTTGCTATGTACAATGGGGAATGGAAAAATAAGACAAATCAGGACTGAAACGGCTGCAGCTAGTAGATGCTCGTTGTGTAAGGCTTCGCCTCGAGAAATGAACGATCTCAATAATATTTTGAAAAAAAAAATTAATGTATCTGACTACCAGTACGGGCTTTCGACATTACACGCATGGATACGGAATATGGAATGGATGTGTCATGTAGGATACAAACTACCTGTTAAGAAATTTAATCAAGTCTTAACTGATAAAGAGAATCAATTAGTAGCTGCAAACAAGGTCAGAATTAAAAACGAAATAAGAGATAAGGTTGGTATATTAGTTGATTGCGTGAAACAAGGAAGTGGAAACACCAACAACGGCAACACAGCCAGGAAGTTTTTCCAATATTACGAAATTATTGCTAAAATTATTAAAGTAGATGTTAGAATTTTGAAAGAACTGTATATTATGTTACAAGTTTTAGCTTCAAAAGAAAATATTGATACCGCGAAGTTTAGGGAATTTTGTATTGATCTGGCCAGACTTTATGTAAAACTGCACAAATGGTATCCAATGCCTTCTTCCTGCCATATGATACTTATACATGGGGCTGATGTTATACAATCATTCATTCTTCCAATTGGACTCTTATCGGAGGAAGCTCAAGAAGCAATGAACAAAGACTTCCGAAAATGTCGAGAAAATAATACAAGAAAATGTGATCCAGAAAAAACAAACGAAGATATAATACATTACTTGATGATTTCTTTAAATCCTTACATTGCTAGTTTAAGGAAGCAACCGAAGAACAAGGATACTGAACTATTAAATGAAGCTAAGACGTTGTTAATGTTTTCAGATTCATAAATTTTGTTTTGTATAAAAGTTACAAAAAATGTAAAAATGTACATCTATTAATATAAATATATATAGAGTGAGAAAGAGATTACGTAGTAATATTTTCGAATTAAATGTACTTCCCAGTTGTAGAACCTGAATTATTGGTAAGTAGTAATATAAAAAACAGTATCATTGAAATAAAAATATTTATTCCGTTGAACCGTTGACGATTGCGGTTTTGTGTCAACAATATAAAAACTCTAACAATTTAAAAATGATTGCTAACCTGCATGCATGAAATGCAACCATTACCTTATATTTTAGTCTGCTAATGATAACACCTACAATACCAATTTTAAGAAATTTTTTTAACTATTACAAAAAATGTTTCAGCCCAATCAAATAAGCTACTTTAAACTAAATGTATTCGAAAACAGTAAGTAACGCTAAAAATACTACCGTATTATTTTTTACAAGTAATAATTTCTCGACATGAAATATTTTGGACACCTTAAGTATAGATTTCTTCTAAATGAAAAAATTTACATAACTTTCATCGTAGTTACGGTAATTTAATGAACAAAGCACTTGGGCTTATGATTTTTGATTTGTCTATTAAGAAGCGCGTTAGGTAAATGGGTTTCAATAGCTTGGGTTAATGGTTTTGAATTTGTTAATTAAGATCGCGCTGGGTAAATGGGTTTAAAGCATTTAGGTTAATGGTTTTTAATTTGTTCATTAAGAGCGCGTTGGGTAAATTAGTTTAAATTATTTAGGTTAATGGTTTTTAATTTGTTAGTTAAGAAGCGAGTCCAAAACTCTTAATAACTGTGTCCGAAAAACTCTTAATAAAAAAATTTACATAATTTTCATCGTAGATACGGTAATTTAATGAACAAATACAAAAGAAGATAATTATTTTGAGGTTATACAGAAGATGACTAAGAACTCAGGTTGTAAATAAGACAGAAACCTGACTGCATTACTATTAGTTATATCTTTTTAGGCAATTAATACGTTGTTAGTATCATCAGAGTATACAGAATGTCGGCTTTTATAAGAATTTTTTCATATATTACAAAAAGTTCATCCACCATATTTGATCAGCCATATTGAATTTAATGGATTTGGTGAAAAATCATCGATCAACATCCTAAAAAACTCCTACTTATTATTTTGTGTAGGTTTTGGTGATTATTGAGTGAACAATTTTTTTTGGCTGCCATTTTGATTCCACCGTCTTGAAAATTACGTTTAACGAAGAATATTTAACCAGTGACCTTGATGAGTCTTGCAAGCAAAAATTAATGCGTTTTTCATAGTGATTGAGTCAATATGGTAAATAAGTTGTGAAAAATTAAATTTTTTTAAACTAAAAAATAAGCTTCTAACTTGAAAATCGAGCCAGAGGAATCGATAGGAAATTTTCTGACGAATATTTAAAAAAGGCTTGATTCGATATAAATTGACTTCAGAAAGTGCGTTTGAATGAAAAACCTCACTTTTTTCCTACTGTGCGCCGGTCAGGCTCGGTTATTTTCGGTGAATCGCTGCAAATCACGGTTACCTTCTGTAATGGATGGATATTTGCGATTTGTTTGGGTTTCTTTTAATCAACTATAGATAAACCTCTGTAAAGTCACGGCTCAACTTTACATGAGTTTGGGATTAAGCTTGGATCAATAAAAAACAGATTATGGCAGACAGATGTCCGACCAAACAAATGTTTCATCATGATGATACTTTAATAAATTAGCCCATCACACTTGTAGCATCAAAATAGACTAACTTAAAAAAGTTTTTACAACTAAATTTTTCGATCATGCAGTGAGTACTATAAATTTCTTGACACTCAACACGCACACGATAAGATGTAACTGAGGTTAGAAAATTTAAATTGTATTGTAACGTCACTTTTATTGATCCACTAGGCGCTGCAAGATGTTCAACTAACTTTATGAAATGTCTACCTTGGCTATTCTTCACTTCGCACTTGTTACAGTCCTTACTCTAAACGCGCCCTAAAAGTATATTCGGTTGTTTATACTTTTCTTCTTCTTATCATTCCATGTAAAAAGTGGGTGGGAGATTTTTGTCAATGGATCAGCTACCTTATTTATCATTATTTCGCACATACTCAATCAGCCACACGGGTAGTGTAGTGTTACTGTATATCTAAAGTTTATTTGTATAGCTGTTAATGGTCTGATTGTTATTTTGTAAAAAGCATTTTGCTCATGAAGACTTCTAATTTTTTGTTTATTTTATACTCTTATTATGACATTAAGTTGCTTCCAAGTAACATTAAATATTGGGTACATTCATCAAGTTTATATAAATGCAATATTTCCGTCAATTATATTTGTATGATTAAATGTGACTTTGATAGTTTTGTAGCTGGAATATTTTTAAAAGTTGAAGCAAAAAGTGTTTTACGGCTCTTCAAAGCAGAGAATTTTTTTTTATTTTGTGCGTTTTATTTCTGTGACTTTATTAATTAACAAAACGGATTTAAAATTGCAGATGTTGTATTTCGATAATTTTTTTTTTAGGAGAACAGAAAATACCGCAGAAATATTGGCATAGAGTGAACAAGAGCTCCAATTTTGCGATATTGGCAAAGAGAGAGATGGAGGGAGCTATCGGGCTATAGAACGATCATTGTGATTGGCTAAGGCAAGTGGGGTCTGTACTGGAGCCATGCTGGAGCCAATCATGGGGCTGGGTTAAACGAATACTGGCTCCGACACTTTTACTTACAGTTAGCTGTACCCCTTGTTTACCCTATGAGAAAACTATTAAGTTACTCAAAATATGATGTTATCTGGGTAATTTATAGCAAAACTCAAACCAATTAGCCAAACTCGTGTAAGGCTGTAGAGCGTCCACGTGAACACTCATAAAACTTGGTTTGCGCGTTCAAAATCGTATGAGTTAGCAAAGTTGATTACAACTACGCTTTTATAGCTACCAAAAGAATCATAGCGATGCTCTTTTTTTGTAATTACTTTTTTATGTTTGAAGGTATTTAAATAAATATGACATTACTTTTTTACGCACAGTATGTTTAAATTGTGCATATGTATTTTAATATACCTAAGCGTTTTTTATAGTACGTAAAAAAAGTAGCATTAGAATAGTGTCTCCTTACTTTTCAAATTTCGTACTAATTACTCACTTATTTATTTAAAGCAATTTTCAGTATAACTGTACAGTAAATGAGGTATGTATATCTAATTTTTTTTACCTTTTTTCATTGCTTTTGAATTTTCCTCGTTATTGAAGTGTTTTTGATACTACGCTACAGTATATAAGAGCGGTTTTCTAAAACGCCCATACTTGTGAATGTGTACATTAGTTCTCTTAACGTACGTGTGCTAATAAATACATCGATCACTTTTTCTGTAAAGCTTGAATACAATTAGTTCGTAAATTACATTGAGTGCATGAATCAATATTCAGATCCAGACTTCCGAAAGAAGAGCCAATGATAGACAAAGAATCTGAAAAACAAGAAGTCACGGTATGCACTAACGTATATGAAAAATTAAAAAAAGAAAAAAGCGATACATGGCACCGATTGATGCGGATAGTAGTCATTGTACTTAAAATAAACAGATTATTTATGTGTGCAAGTATTATATATGTTTTGCATTCATACTCTATAGTAAAAATTAATATTATATCACTGTCATCCTCACGTCACATTTATAAAATACACGTTTACGTTGCAGGACTTCTTACAATTTACTTGTAGAATAAATAGGATATTCGGATTCCGCTCAAATAGCTATCTTAAATAAAGTTCAAAACAATTTTTTTGGTAACTGTAGAAGCGAAGTGATAATCAAATTTTTCCTCAAACGACGCTCTGCTCCATCGCCTTACGCTTGTTTGGCTAGTTAGTTCCAGCATTAACTTTTGGTTCATAAACAAAGACAGAGGGATAAAAATAAAAAATTATATTTGCTTCTAAAAGTCGTACAACAATGTATTTTTTTTAATTTGCAAAAAAATTTCAGCTCCAAAACTATCAAAGTCATTTTCAATTATACTTATATGATGACAGAGATTTAGGATTTATTTAAACTTGATAAATGTACCCGATAGTTAATGTTCCTTTTAAGCCACTCAATGTCATACTATGAGTATAGAATAAACGAGAAATTTAAAGTCCAAATCTTCATGAGTAAAATGCTTCTTATAGAATCACAATCGAACTATTCCCAGCTGAATAAATAAACTGTTATTAAGTACCTTTTTACAGTTAAAGTTAAATATCCATAACTATTAATTTTACATCCAGGTTTTGGTCACTTTTTTAGTGTCCTTTATACGCATTCTTTGAAAATTATTGGGGTATTTAACTATTATAAAAGTTATTACAAATTTAAAAGCAATGCGTTTTTCTACCGTAAGTCATAATTTTACAATTAATTAATAAACTGATTTGACTTCTGCTACTGCCATTTTATAGATTTTTCAAAATTCTACAACTTTAGTGTTAAAACTTAAGTCGATTTTGAACCTGATTCCGCAGATATTTGTTGATGTTCAGTTTAAATCTCGTGCCTCACGACCCGAGCATTGTCACTGCCTCGATGGCTGGTGGCGGCAGCGTGCATACACTGTGAAGATACACTGTTTTTCAATCTTATTCAGTTTCAGCTCTGTACAATTCAATAATAAATACACTTGATTTTACATTGGTTCTTCAAGCTGTATACGGAATCTGTAATATATCATAATGTAAGTACATGTTATAAAAAAACAGGAAAGTCATTTCTCATGAAGGGCCGCTGAGCTGCGAGTGAGGTTATAGGGTCTCAGGGATGCCTTCGAGCGACGTATTATGCAAAAAATCAACTCCCGATTGGGATAAGCCACGGTCCCGCGCAAGCTTGCGTGGTTCTTTCATGGGCCTAAACTGGCTACGTCAGCTATTTTGGTTTCATTAAGGTTAGAAAGTCTCATTCTCGCACGTTCCAGCGCTTTAAAATTCTGTGACCTCAGGAAATGGTACAACGCTAATTACACGAGCTCACACCCGTAGTGACTCCCTTAACGGGTACGCAGGCAACCTGAGGCGTAACCCTCCTCTCGCTCTTAGACCAGGGCCCTCCTCAAATCGCAGAGCATGACGAGCACTGCTGTGCTCGATGAGCAAGCGTTCAACTCTTGATTTCAGGATCAACGAAGGATGGAAAGTCAGTTTCTTGACTCAACAAGCTCTCGGTTAGTCGCTGGACCGCCTCAATAAATCGATCGTCAGCATCGATCAATGGACTGTTGGCCTCATAGAAGCCAGGATAGAACTTCTCGAAACTGGGCGAGTTTTCAAGCCACTCACCGGCGGCTTTTTGTGCAGGATCACATCATGGCAATTCGAAACCTAAAAAGTCACTGCACGATGAAACGGGTACAGGCCTGCAAGGACTCCTGGACACTTTGGAAAAACATAGAGATCAACTGCGGGCCCTAGAACAACTTGTGTAATTCTCGAATGCGTGAATTATTTCATTTGCAGCCATCTGCATAGGCTCTTTGACAAAAAGAGCATGGAAAGACGAACTCGAAAAGTTGGAGGTTGTTTTCCCAGTTCCTGGAGTTAACGCAGCAAGCTTCAGTACCCTGTCGGATTTTTTACAGCGATGCTGTCACTCCCTCTTGCTTCAGTGGAAGCATATCGCTCTTGCCGTAGTGGCCCTTGTATCCCAGCTCCAGTTCTTGCCTCCATTCCATCTGGCCGTCGCTACAGATCTCTAGCAACTTGTGCCGACAGCCCACCTTGTCCTGTCTGTCAATCACAGCATTACATTTGCAGTCGCGATCGCTTCTCAGAAATTAATACTGTGGAACGGAGAGAGATTTTCACGCAAGCCAGGCTGTGCTTCAGTTGTCTTAAGATAGGCCATCCAGCACGCTCTTGTCCTTCACGCAACGTCTGCTCATTTTGCCAGGCCACACTGAGAGATTAGTGGAACGCCCTTTGTCCTTCAGGTGGCGCGGCTGAGCTACCACGTACGTTGAGACGAGAGACGACCCACAAGTAATGTTCTACAAATATGGTGCTATTAATTTGCTATTGACGAGTACATTAGATATACCCACTGTAGCTCGCGTGCCGAGCGTCGAGTATAGTATATTATAATGCATACTCGACGCGCATATGTGTATGTAACGCGCATGTGTGCATACGTATATAGATGTATATATGTATATTATTGAATGCATTTGTATGTATGCACGTTTATAAATCGTGTCGCTTAAAAATATATTAAAAATAATACGGTATGTTTTAAGGTTGATCAATTTATTCGAGGAGTAACATATTCTGTATTATTATTTGCCACTTATTACGTTATTGTAAATGACACTAGTAACTTATACATTATAATAATTTATAATCTAGTTTTATATAAACTAAATATCATAAAAATAAAAAATTAAAACTTATTTTTTATAATAGTTTGTTTGAATAAAAATTTTTATTTTACAGTTTGGAGAGCAAATTTTTTTCTATAAAATACAGTTATAGCGTTAATATGTATAAAAGTTTTTAGAAGTAATATAAAACATTTCGAATTTTCGTTACTTTAAAAATCATTTTTTTTAAGTCGACACCCTTTTAGCTTTTTTTGCTTCTGTTTTCGATTTCTGAGACTAAAAAATTTATTACAAAAAAGATAAACTATTCAGGATCTTCATAAATACGTATGTATACATAAATACTTATAATATACACGCGGCTGTAGTTGTTATTTTTGTGACAGAGTAACGCACAGGTAGCACCTATACAGTGAATAGTATATATAGATATGTCCAGTACTGATGTGCTATGTATCATATACATACATTATTGTCTATAAGATACAAGTAACTTATCTAATAGATAGTATTAATAGCTTGTGTCGTGAACATATACTGTACCACGAACTGGAACAGACCATGTACTAGATACCGGGACAACTGCTGTACTATATAGATAGTACTGCTGCTGTACTACGGTGATCCGCCTAGCGTTTAAAGTGGCTTGCCAGCTGTCCCACTGCCTGGATCGGTAGGCGTACGTTACATTAGGACTCTGTCCGACCGTGCGAGGACAGAGGACGTTCCACGAATCTCTCAGTGCACTCATCATAGTACGCTTCATGAGGGAGGCTGCAATCGCGAAGTCTGTATGTCTGTCCCACCGCATTGGTACGTCTCGAGGGCCTTCTCAGACGGAGATTCACAACACGGGCCTTACTAGATGCCTGCTTTGAGGTCACATTAAATTTGGTCAAACTAGCACTCAGAGTCGGTGCTCCCCTCATCCCGTCGATGTCAAAAATCAGTGCGGTTGGTGGGTCATGTGCGTGGAACTGGACGTTTAAAACACTTTCTACTGTCAGTTCGTCCGTGGCATACGTGACCAGTTCTAGTCTCGTTGGAGTTAGAGTATTTGAATGCCCTTCAACAGCGGTCAAAGGGGGCCGCTCAAAAGCGCAACTTTCGGGTCAACGATATCATTATCGTTCTAGACCTGACTCTCCTTCAGCCTAGCGGAAATTAGCCGCTCGGTCGTATCATCGCCGACCACACTGGCTACGATGGCTTGGTTTTTGCGACTACCATCAGGACCAGCACCGTGGAGTACACGCGACTTATCACGAAGCTGACCCTTCTCCCATTGATGTCAGATTCAATATCAGAGACTACAGCCCAAGATGATGGCATCGATGTCACCGAGCCGTCTTTGGCGGGCGGTGTCTTAAGATCTTATCTGATTTGTTCCTGGAACGAGGCGGACGAATTGTTTAGTTTTAATCTCGTGCCTCACGGCCCGAGCATTGTCACTGCGTTGACGGCTGGTGGCGGTAGCGTGCATACACTATGAAGATAGTGCGCTTTCAGCGGTCAAGAAAAAAAAAGATGCTGATCTGGCGTCAAGAAAAATAGAATTCCTTTATTTGTATTTTTCAATCTTATTCATTTTTAGCTCTGTACGATTCAATAATAAATACACTTGATTTAACAGTGGAGATCTGAAGAAAAAAAAAACCATTTTTTTAAAACATTTTACCGGCTGCTATTTTGTTATTTTTGGAAGGAAATTATTCTAGTATAATGCATACTGTCAACCACTGAGCTTGGATCTGCAAATCGTTTGTAGTTATGAATGAGGATATAGTGTAACGGTGAGATACCGTCAAGCCATCTCAGGTATGCTGAGTGAGTGATGAAAAGAGGGAAAAAGGGTTCAGGTCTTTTAACAGAAGGGAAAAGAGGGGAACGGGAGAAAAGCAGCAAGCGTACGGTAGGTTGCCTTCGTTTTCCCATGTTCGAGTTCGACCATGATTTAACCTTGTTCCGCGATATCCAGGGCTGCCACGTTTTCTCCGTATGCGACGATAGGAGAGATTGCGAGTGCTCTGACTGGAAGACCCAGGGATCGAGAAGAGCCGTACATCAGATGCAAGGCACCATGGAGGCTAACAATCGTTTATTGCTGCCAGTGGGGACGCCTACTGGCCTTAACGGGTGCGTCCTATCTCTCTCCACTAGATACCTCGAGAGCTTACACGGCGACTGTAGGTACATACCAACAAATAGTTTGTGTAAAAGGTAGTGGCCCTCTTTAGTTCACGTGCATCTGCCCGCGACACGATTTTGCGCCACGTACTTGTCGAACTCCCGTGCTTGGTCCGCTCACACGTACACTCACACACATACACCCACAAGTAGAGTTAGTGTAATATTTCTATTATTCCTAAGTATGCATTTTGAAAATTTTTTAACGTTACTCGTGAGTGTTTATTTCTAAGTGTGCTCTATTCCCCCCCCCCCCCGTTTTGTGTTGAAATAGTCGCGAGGTGCGACGACGTCAGCAGCTATGATTCCTAGTCCCAGTGGCGTCTCGATCGACGAAACCCCCGTATTATATTATAGGTATTGCCGAGGGTATTTGGGCAACACCGACCCAATCGAGGTCAATGCTTCCGCCTTGTCTATCCGCATCGTGTGCACCCCATAACGATGGATACAGTATTTTTTGAAGTTATATTTCTATAAGCGCGTTCTGTGCTACAGAGTAAACCAACGACTTCAGTATTATGACTTTGAGAAAATGTGTAACGGAAGTAGATTTTTCACTTTACACCCTTCGCCGCCTGTCTCCATCCCTGGCCGCACTACGCCACGCCAATTCCAAAGAACGTACTGTGTGAAGCATGTAAATTTTGAATTTTATACTTTTTTCTTCAACTTATTCACCCTTAAAAACAATTTGGCATTTTGCTATATTCAAATCCTAACCTTCGCCAATTTTCGTTTCTGTACAAAAAAAAACTTTTGCTACATTTTACAAAAGCCTGCCTAATAAATTTAAGAAATTCATAATCTTCTGTTTAAAAACATTCAATCGTATGAATTACTGTATTACTTTTTTTTTTTAACTTGAACAAGTTATTTTCTAATGATACAAAGATCAACAAGTCTATCATAGTCTCACCAAAAAAATCTGTACTACTTAACTATCCTATATAGTATATGATTATAACTGTAATTTATCATTAATATTTTATTTTTTGTCCAAACCAAGGGTAATGCGGTAAAATTATCATTTTAATTGAGGTTTATAAAAATAAAGAATGGTTTTAGTCACGATTCATACAAAAATAGTATATTTTTACAGCCCGCAAATGTCATTTAAATCATAACCATATAATCTCAGCTTTAACTAATCACGTAACGAATACAAGGATTCAAAATTTTTTTTTTTTTCTTATAATATGATTTTTCAAACATGAAATTGCATCTTTTTTGCATGGATCTTAATACAAAACAATCTACTATAAATCATATCCAAAGTTTACATTTGTTCATAACTTTTTAAGCATGATTTTGAAATTTCTATCTTTATCTTTGTCTTTACGGCTAGACAGGAACTTTAGTATATAACTTCTGGATCCTTAGTCGTCAATAAACTCTAACTCTAACTCTAACTCTTCTTACCTTCAATAGTCTGTAGTTACGTCTTTTTGTTTTATAAACATGGGTGATGTATTTAAAAGTCAGTCCATAAAATGCTTACCTTAAAACTGTATAAAGGCGAGCCACGTGTGGTATCAAGGAATAAAGAAACTTGTTAGCCTTTTTTAGTTTCATAAGAAATTTGAGTTTCAAAATTAAAATAATCTTATGGACCATTATGTAATTTTATCTAGTATTACATAATTATCAAACAAAATTTTCAAGTTACACATACTTTTAATTGTAAGTACGTGAAAAGCTGCGCGTAGTTTAGTGCTTATTTCAATGTGTTTGTGTTTTACATCATGGTTTGAAATACTAGATCGTATCATGAATATTTGTTTTGATGATAATAATATCTGATGGTAAATAGACAATATTTTGAGTATGGAAATAATAAATTGAAATATTTACAGAGAGAAAACCAGAAAAAAAAGCTTAACAGCATTTTGCTCAAACTATTGGATAAACTGCCGAACAAATCAGAGCCTTTAGATGCATCCAATATTTTAGAGCACAATAGAAGGAATCGCAAAAGACCGGGTACATTAAATCCATGATATTGGGTGAGTATAAAATTATTTAATTTCTTAAACTGACATTATCTTCGATTAAAGAATGATTATTTCTATACTTAAAGTGGCTTGGGCGATTTTTATCGGCTTTTTCAAAACCTCTGAAATTCTGAAATTATGTGAATAAAGTATGCACAAATTCATTTACGATAAGAAAATACTGGGGTAAACGACTTAATTTTTTTGCAAATCGCTACTGAAAATTCACCAATTTAACACCTCCTCTTATGAACAGTGGTCACAAAATCTACTATATCTTTGGAAATCCTTGATTAAGTTAAAAAATTAAAAACAGTTCTTGTGTATTTTTTTACAAAGAATCTATTAAATTCTTAAAAATATAGGGTCAACGACTTAGCTTAAGAAAAAATCAGAAAAAAAGTATGAAATATTAATCTGACTTGCCTCGTAAAATCTCCCAATTTTCACAATTATAATTTCACGCTACTTTTCTGACAATTTCTTGATCTTATATTTTGGTTTTATCGAAATAACTATATTTATTTAAAAATTTATCGTCGCAAAGCGTTGATTTTTAGGGGCCCTCATGGCACCCTACCCTAGGTGCAGCACCGTATGCTCAAGCCACATCAAGTGTCGAACAATAATTCTAAAAAACATTTTTGCACAACTTTTCTTTTCACTGCGTCATTATATATACTAATAAAATAGAAAAATACATGGTATTATTTCTAAATTAGTCGAGTAATAACAATAGTCTCCGAAGTTGTGCAATCTTAAAACATTTTTTTTTAAATTAATTAACTACGTATATTTGATAATTAAATCACGAAGGTAAAGTTATCCTTCTCAAAATCTATTTCATTTCATAGTAACAACTTTCATCAAATAAGTTACATTTTTTTTTTTGTTTAGGGATTTTGTGAGGGATTTTTTTATTTGTTGAGTAGTATATTGAGACTAATTATTCGATTCGTTTAAAATAGGTAACTTTGTATGCAAGATTTTAAGGAATAAAAAAAAAATTTGATAAAGATTTAAATTATGTTTTTTTCAAACAATCAGCCATTGATTTCTGTCATAAACATATTTTTCAAGTTAACTTGTCTTGAATTGTTTTTTAGATTTTGTTTTTAGAAAATAATTCATTACTATGCTTTTTTTTTATTTTGCAAACCAAAGTTTTCGAGTTCACGGCGTTACCACCTACGTGCAACTCAGTTTTAGATATCACAAACGATTCTTTTTTCATCGATTAAATGTCTTTTGTATTGGTTTGATATTAATCAGAGTGCTATAGCAAAAACCAGGTGTAGGTTTCGGGACCCCTGGCAGAAGTGAAACTTCCAACCCAAATGTTATTAAACTCGGTATAACAGAAACTGTAAAAATTAAATTATACCTACTTTCCATAGGTCTGTAAGAATCCGGTATTGGAATGGTAAAAATTTTATTATTATTATTGCGTATTCGAGCACGTGCGTACAGAAAATACATAAACTTATACGCACTACTTAAGTTACACGTGATTTGCGCATTCTAAGTACTTCCATGTTTTCTTTGATACATGTTTTAATATATGTACAAATTGATGATTATGTAATGGAGAACGAAACGAAAATGTTTATTATACTGCCCCCCAAAAAAAGGACATTTGTCCAGTTACGCGGGACAAAAATGCCTTCTATTTAAAATTACTATTCGTACATTTGATACGACATCCCATATGTACTATCAATTCTTGTTAGAACCTTTGTATCCAACAAATAAAAATTTCTTTAAATTTTCGTTACGATAAAAGCGAAATAATCCACTCTATCTGATAGAGATTAAGGAAAACAATGGACATAAACCTAGTATTGTACAGGAATAATTCTTCAACCATACAATCAACTGAAATTAAATTACAAGGTACGGGAATAGTAACGATCAACGGTAATTGTATTGCTCATAGTCCTGGCTACACCCTGTATAGAGTAACAACACTGGAATTGACAGAAACTTACTTCTATAGATCGGAGCTTTCCTACAGTTTAGCAAATTTATTACACCTTCCCGAGATCAAAACAATCGAAATCGCCAATAATAACTTCACTCTTGAGCTATAAAAGGAAGAAAAAACTGAAATAAATAAATGGGCAGAATCAAATGACGTGGAAGTGTTAAATGTAATTAAAAAGCGTTAAACTAGAATGTAGGAAACCTTAGAAGATATCGCCATAAAGAAACAAGTAAATTATCGAAGTATAGCAATACTTTTTAGAAGCCTAGTAGTAAATATAAGTGTTACAATAGTCATTCCTTCAATTTCATTTACATGCTTTTTAAAATTAAAAAAGAAATCCATTAATTTACCACGGTTCGCATATAGAGCTCAATCAAGTAGATCAAATGAGCCTCAAATTTTTATAACATAACATAATACTCCTAAAAGAGTACGAAAAATTGTACAAAATCTAGCACCACTAATTCCCGACAGAACAACAGATAACTACCTGACGGTACAAAGTCACTATTAATTCATCAAATATCTTACCAAAAACAGTACCCTCGTCAAGAGTACTACATTCACTATCGTATGTATACATCGTATATATATTTCATGAAAAAAAAAAAATTATTACTAACACATTCAGTGTTTGTCACTTATATGTTATTAATATTAAATTTAGTTTCCAGAACAATTTTTTTTTTAATATTTGATCCCAAGCCTGTATATACATAGATAGAGAGAGAGAGAGAGAGAGATTGACAGAGTTTAGATTTTATTAATCGATATGGCTAAGGATTCACAGATTCACAGAGCAAGGCCCAGTGTTCCTGTGTAGCCTAAGCAGTATACAAGTAGTTTTACTATTTACAATTAGTAAAGTTGAAACAGGACTACGCTTTGCGCGCCCTGTAGCGATCGAAAATTTAATGTAATATATAATGGAAAAAACGTATACAAAGGAAATATAGAAGGAGTAAAAAAAAGTAATTAAGAACAAGCTCATTTGCAGTTAAAGCAACAATTACTCGCAGTTTCGCAAATTATTAGTATAGTGGACGTAAAACGCCTGCATGAAACACGGCTGTCAGTACATCTCGCGCACATGCAAGGGTAAGTTATTCCATAACTGTTCACTGTCGTAGTAGAAAGCACCTCACAAGTAGTCAAGTTTACCAGTCGGTAGCAAGAGATCGAGATCAGAGGCGCGCCTGGTACCAGGCTTATCGTAAGAGAAAGAGAGAAACATACAAAAAAATTATTACCTATTAGGCGCATTTTTATTTAACAACTTGATACCTATACTGCCTTGCGATGAATGCAGGAGTGTAAAATGATTGATCAGTCATTTTCCTAACAAAAAAAAAAGGTAATTGACATCGAACATGATATTGTAATAATTCTTCTTATCGACTCCTGTGAATTCTCGAACGATCTATAGTTGCCGGGGGGGGGGGGGGACAATAATCTAAGGGAAATTTTACATCCCGCGTTGATACAGAAGAATCATATTATAAGTGAAATCGCAATGCATCTGTCAAATTTATACAACACGTATTGTGTATATACACAAGCTCATATGATAAGTGGAGCTCGTACGTCACATGTATGTGTGTACGTGTATTAGCTTTAAGGTGAATGTTTCATACTATGCTGACATATAATACGACCAACTTCGTTGTAAGAATGCATGTATGCATTGAAATTGTACGTTACATGTATTAATGAATAAATTGTATTGTATGTATGAATGAATAGTTTACTTGCGCATTGATTGTTCATTTCTAATAATGTACACAAATTTAAAAATTGTAAATTAACACATAATCTCATTATATTCAAAATTGATTGTAAAATTTCCAAAAATATTAATTGCGAATTTGTAAGCTTATTCGTCACACTTCAACTTGCATTTAGTGTTTCTTTTCTTGCTGACACGAGCTTTCATCATCACTGATCCTAAAAACTCCGTCGCCCTTGTCAGAAAAATGCGATTGGTACTGTTGTATTGTTATTTCCTAATACATGAAATCATAACATGAAAACATCATCGTGCAAGCCTGCTGTTTTGCTGTTAACACAGTCTGTAGGAACATCGCTCATTGGTTGACCTAATTCAACCAAAGGCTTCTTTTACCCGCTCTGGCGCTATAAAAACGCACCATCAAGAGAAAAATGGCTCTTTACGACTGTCATCTGTCCCCTAAAGTTTGAGTCTACTCTTGATTCCCGTGACTCGCGAATACCTTATACACGTAAGGCATAAAGTGTTGGCTGAGGCAACTAAGGTGCAGTTCGAAAACATAAATAGTATCGGACTACGCTAAGAAGCGAGATACAACGAAGGAGGCCCACCTCAAATAAATTTTATTCTTGAGATGTTAGACTGTACAAACAAAATTTAAGACTTGTAGTAGAAAATGAATGTAAGGTAAAATTACCGATGCTGGGACGATTTTTGATAAAATTTCGTTTAAAAATTCGTATAAAATCATATCTAGAAGATAACATGAACATTTAAATTGTTATTTATATATCTTGTGTTCCTACTTATCACACAATTTTTTTATAATTTTTTCTTAGGAAGAAATAATTATAATTAATAAAAACTTACTACGTAATGTTGTACCTAACGCGAAACATCGTTGAGAATGCATGTCCCAATAGTGGTACGCGATGTCCCAATGGCTAAACGTACATGATATTTTAATGGAATCTTTGTGTTTCACCAACGGGACATCTGAAATTTTAGGTTATGTTTTGAATTGTACGTATAATGAAACAGCTATTTTTAAAAACATTTTTTTTATTGTAATGCAATTGAAAATAGATGATAAGTTTTATTGATATAATTAGACACCACTTTTAACATCCAAAATTAATTTATTTCATGACAAAATTCTTAAAAGTTCATTAGTTATTGACTATTCTACTATTGGGACACAATCAAAAAGTGCGTCCCAGCATCGGTACTTTTACCTTATAAATATTAATATCAATTTAATCAAAAAATTTTTTGTTGCTTTATCCATACTATGCTGAGTGACAGTGTCTTTTAAAATGTAATACAAAATCTTTTTACTTTTAAAATTTGTATACTTATTATACGTTGTAAAAGTTGCTCTATTCGGATAAGAATCTTACGTATCAAATTTTTTCTAAAAATTCATCATTTATTTATTATTCTGTTGAGGTGATGAATCATGTTATATTTTTATTTTTTATTTTTTTAAAAGTTTTAGGAGTTATACTTCTATAGGCGCGTTATGCGTGAGGGTAAATCAACAATTTTAAATTTTGACCTTGAGAAAAAGTGTGATGGAAGTGGATTTTGCTTTATTCTCTCCCTTTGCCTCGTCCCCCGTGACGTACTTTCGGTTCCCTCTAAATCACATGACGCCACTTCCCATCACTGCGTCANCCATTTGTGACGAGAATTTTTCGGCCGAGAAAACAGCCGTCCCGAATTCTCTCACAAAACTCGCTTACTTACTCCTCCTCGTCCCTCTCCACTGGATTCCTCTCCTCCGGGAGGTCTGCCGCATTTTACAGTAAATAAATGATTGCTTACACAATTTTTTATACTTCTTCAAAACTTTCAAAAATTAAAAAAAATTTTTTTGTACTGTACAAATAAGATAATTAATTTTTATTCTGTTTTATTCTTTTACAATTTTTTCATTCATGATTGACGTTACTTTTTGACTCCAAGACGTTTTTCACATAGTTAGTGGGGAAAAAGTTCAGAAAAGTGATTGGAACGCTAATGTGGGCAGTAAAGCTAGCAATTGTCTTACTCATGTGTACGTACACACATGTGTGCTTTTACGCACACTTTATCTCCATTTTCTAAACTCATTTAAAAACCAACTTGTAGGTCTATTTGAAAATTTGATAGGTTAATCTAAATGTAATCTTTGATACCCAAAAAATTGGGAGATTCCTACAAATCATATAAATATTATTTAACATGATTTTTTCATAAGGTTACATGTTAAATATCAATTTTCTCAAATGTAACATATATAAAACAATGGTACAGTCAAAAGCTGTACTACAGGTTGATTTTTTAATTACATTTTGAGTATTAAATATGAACGAGGAATGAGTATGGGATCGTATAGATGTGAGCATAATGTTACAGATTTTATCAGCGTAGGCAGTAGGAAGTTGTTCTAAAATCACCGGAAGATTCAATGAAAGCGCTCAGTCTTGTACTGGCCAGCCTATATATTATTTTTATTGTATTGAACCGTAATGTATTGTTTATAATCGTTAATTCATTAAATATTAAAATATTTATTGAAACCACACCTAACTAACGTAGGTATACTCATTCCAACGATAATTGCACCACCTCTGTACATAATATCGTTTCGTAAAAGGTATTTTTATACCCATAATTATATTATCTGCCATGCAATTTTTTAGAAATATAAGTCCTTACTTATGGGTACCCAAGCACCCACTGTCCACTAGTTTAATTAACAACCATTAATTACGTAGACATTATCATTCTGTTTCTAATATATTTCATAGACAAAATGTAATCATTTATTTTATACCATATAAAACTGAAAAAACATTTATTGGTTTTCCAATGTTTTATAAGCCTTTTTTAAGATTACTGTTGTGGGTGTCGTAGACGCGACTATTGTAAGAATGAGTGTGTCCGCGTATGTGACAGATGCGAGAGTGATGTTAGAGATGTTATCACAGTTGGTAGTTTTTTGGAAACGATCGGAAGACTCGATGAAAGTGGATACTCATCATACTGGCCTGCCTGGTAGCACGTCATGCCATTGCTATAATCTGTACTTCTCTTATCCACGCAATGTGTTTTTAATAACTGTTTAGTTATTAAATATTAAAATATTTATTGAAACCACACACAACTAACGTAGGTATACTTATTCCAACGATAATTGCACCAC
>NW_019379896.1:132566-165701 GCF_000648655.2 Copidosoma floridanum | reverse complement strand
AAAAAAAAAAAAAAACTAAATAATAATAATTATTTAGGTCTTATAGCTTTAGATTTTTTTTCTTTTCAAACAATTACTCGGATTTTTTCACGTACCCAAGACACTTGAGTTAAAAAAAAAAAAAAACAACATCAAATCTGGTAAAACGAATACAGTTATAGCCCCAAATGAGAAAGGTGTTATTAAGATGAAAAAATCAATCAAAACTTAAAGATGAAATTTATTATTGACCGTTCCATAAATCTCACAAATGCATATTCACCCATCTTTAGAATAATAGTCCCAAGCCGATAACGTGCAAAGACGTACAATTTTCATCATAATAATAATGAGCACTTGTTTTACTTCAGAGAGAGAGCCGAGCAGTCAACGGTAGGTGGTGATAAAGGAAAGGGAGCGAGAGGGGGTGGGGTTGGCTGTGAAATTGTAATGAAACACAAAGTGAAAGTGAAGAGAAAAATATATCTGAACGTATCTGAATGTAATTTCTTACCTCTAAATTATTATTATCACGTTTGTTCGATGACGTGGGCGACAGCAACATCGAAAAGGGGCCAGAAAGCTAATCTCTCGTCTCGCTTACATTAATTTGTTTTGACGCTGCAACAACAGAGAAAAGAGAAAATGAACACGATTCCGAGATGTGAAATTTTTATTCCTCCTCCCTCCCCTTTGATACAATTTTTTTTTTTCTCTCTCCCAGCCCAACTATTTCCGGAGACGCGCAGAGTAAGGGAAAAAGCGAGATCAATGTAAGAACGTACTTTCCGCGATTGCCCGATGGTTCGTGGAGGCCCGCCACTTGCAATTTCCGACCAGGGGCGACGGAAAACACGGGACAGCAGGTTATACAAGCAGCGAGGAAGGAAGAGCACAAATTGTACGTAGACTATAGGACAAGTTGGATGAGCGAGCACCCATCGACTGGCACGTGAGCACGAGGGCTGAACTCGCTGGATCCCGCGAGCACGTCCGCCGGCCGAGTTCAACTCGAGCCGTATGCGCGCGCCCTCCCCTTTTTCTCTCCCTTGCTCGTCCAGCCACACACACACACACGCGCACGAGTCTTGACCGAGGAGCGCGACCAGCAGTCCTCTCGCAGGGTGATGGCTGCAGCTAGGCCGGGAGAGTATAGAATGAACGGGCAGTGGCGGGGGATATTACATGCTCCGTGTAAGCCTACAGCTGGAATATGGCGCATCGATTTCTTTTGCCTGCGCGTCTCGCGAGGGATCCTCTCCGGGACCACTGTACTTTTTGCGCCGATGCTTAATCCGGACGGGGAAAGCTCTCCCCAGCCGCTTTTGGACACACCTCGGTCCCCACCCCTCGTTTTTTTTGTCTTCTCCCCTGTGGCTCTTTCTTCCATAACTTAAAACTGCCTTGTACAACTTTCGCACTGCCCCTAAGATATAATATATAATGACCCTCTTTCAGCTCGGTGGTGGTGAAAACGATGGAGTTATGAGAAATCGAGGCAACCAGTTTTCTTAACGCGAGCCCCTTCGTCTCCTCGTCCTTCTGCACTTTTCCTCTTCGCAAGCGGAATTTTTCAAAGGAGCGCAGTTTTTTTTTTTTTTTTTCGCTATTCGATTGAAAGCTCGTACATTGTGATGGATGGGCAACTTACACTTTTTATCCTTTATGCGCCACGTATAAGCTCAAAAAGGCGAATCAGAAATTATTTTGAAAAACCGAGCTGGAAATTCAGCCTCACGCACACAACTCTCGATATTATAGTACGATCGGGTGCAAAGTTGTGTGGATACTTTTTTTTTTTTTTTTTTTTTTTTTTTGCCATGACCTACTTTGGAAAATTTTATTTTCGAGTTTTTCTGACTCTGTGGCCTCATTACGTTGTTATATTATCAAGAGAAGCATCCAGGTAGCTCGGAAAAAATGTAATTTCCGACTTAGTCGAGAAAACCGTGATAGGATTTAGCGGGAGTTTTCAATGTACCCTTTTTGACGAGACGCGCGTAAAACACACGAGAAAAATTGAGTAGGCAATCATGTTTCAATTTCAGGGCGAAACTAGCTTTTTTCCAGCTTTTGTGTGTCACACATTTATGCTCGAGCTATGAAAAACGGTTACAAAGATTATTAATGTCGCTGACAACAAGTGATGAGCTCGAAAATAGCAAGCTGCTTTGGAAGTGTAGAAACTCAATAATCGTTTAGGTTTTAATAAAAAATCCAAAGCAGTCTACATAATAGCCTTCGACTTTTCATAAGGAAAAAAAAAAAAAAGAAAAAAAAAAAGGTAGTAAATAATGTGCAACATAAATTTATCGTTAGAGGTAAAGATTTTTGAAAAACTCAACGATTCGATATCAATTTTTGTCAAAGATAAACAATTATGTTATAAATATATTAAAAGTAACATTTTCAAGTCCCAATAGTGAATATAAACAAGTGATTAAGGTAAACGTGTAGTCAGACATAACCGGTTTTGAATAATTTTTCCGAGCAACGAGTACTTTTGTCCTTGCCAAATCATATCATCGCAATAGATACCGGCTAGTTATGTATATGTATAGATACACATATACACATTGTCTCAGTGGCTGCCAAGGGAGCAAAGGACTACGTGAGAGAGAGAGAGAGAGAGAGAGACGGATGGGCAGGTACGCAATATTGGTTATATGTATTAGTTATCGAGAAATTAATGGAGTTGTCGGTGCCAGCGGGATGGGCAACATTTGCATTTTTTTCCACGCCTCTCACACCCTCGCCGAGCAGACAATTTATTTTGACGGACAGAGAAATGTTGGCGCATACCAGTGCCTGAACAGGCAGCATATCCGCCGGCGGACAAACTCGGTCACTGGGTCGTCGCCCATATATAACCCATACCCATGTATCGAAGGGTTGAGGGGATTTTTTTTTGGCTGGGGGGTGGGGGAGCCCACACTGTTTCCACGGCGACGACGAGGATGACAACGTACTCTGTATACATACATATTACTACGTGCATTCGCGACTCTCCCTCTTGTTAGGAGCTCTAGAGGGGAGGGAGAGTTTGCGAGGGGCAAGTTTTTCCGATCGAGCAAAGCTCAAGTTATTAAATACGTTCCGAAGTTGGAATGAATTGAGGAAGCGGAGAAAAAAAAAAGGGAGCTGGCCTTTTTTTCCCTCTTTCGTTCAAAGCCATGAAAAATGCTGATCCCTTAATTGGTATTTAAAGTGCAGGAGAAGAATAATAACATTGGCTTTATAGTCGCTTTCGGCGTTAAAAGTTTTTCAATGGCAGTTAAAAGCAGAAACTTTCAGACGCAAACTATTACTTGACCGCAATATTGTGTATTTTTGTGACCGAAACTATTGGGATTCCAAAAGATCATGTGACTCTCGCGGTATATATAGTCACTTGGGGGAAAAATAACACAGGTCTTGTAGGTGCAATTATATTTTTATTTTTTTTACACGTTCAACGATTGTAATACGATAAAAGCCTTTCGATAACATATTTTTGAGGAGATGACAATACCTTAACTATTTTTTTCCAACTCAATTAGTCTTTCGCAGCTTAAAACTTTCGTTTTCGCACTTTCAAAGGTAACATATATACCACGAGAGCCACATGACCTTTTGGAATCCCAATACAACTGTACTAAAACAATGAAAATATAATAAGTAGGTATTTCGAGCTTTTTGGATAATTTTAACGAGGTATACATGTACATATTATACCTCCCTGTTGTATTTATAAAAACATAAGGGATGGAAAGTAGCCTCGAGCTGTAACACGCAAAGTACACATGAGGTAGAAACAATTTTAGTTTGTAAAGATCATTCAAAAACTGTTTTGAAATACAAATAAACGGTTTCAATGTGGAGCATGATTTATCAATGTGTGTATGTTTCAATAGCTATGAGGGAAAAAAAAATAGATGGTCTTTTGTGTCGCAGTTGGATATATATACATATATAACGCAGGGCTAAAAGACATCCAAGCTGGCACCGTTCAAGCTTCGGTTCTTCAAGGGCTCAAAGTCGCGGAGCTCCGAGAGTCAGGAATTGTCCGAGGCCCAGGATGACGTGGCTCAAAATCAGGAGCCCTTGTCCGAGATGAGCCAATTGGCCCTCGGAAGCTCCGAGAGCGTCGGGAGCGGCGAGTGCGCCCGGATGCTCACGATAACCGGGGCTGACGCGGGCAGCGTCGTCAGTGTGGACACGGACTCGACGATGCCAGCCTCTTCACCTCCACCCTCTTACGAGCGCGTCCTCGAAGAAGTACTTGTCAATTTTTTTTCTCTGTCACATTATTTTCGTAATAAATATTAACTCATGGTGTTGCTACGAGGAAAAAAAAAAATCTTTGAGTTTAAGCTTATTAAGCTATAATAATAACGAAGAAAACTAAATGATTCAAGATTTTTAAGTACAAACAGATACCCAAGTGACTGACTTGATGCATATAACTTTGAAGATAATTTAGAGCGAGTCTCTTCGTTTTTGTAAGCAAGAAACATTACGAGCTTGAAAATTAGGTCAAACTTTTTTTTGGCCGAAGCAGCCGCCGCCAGCTGGAGTTACTGCCTCATCGTAGAGCCACCTTTCAACTTTATTGCTCTTGCACTCGGGGTCTCATAACTGTAGCATCTTAAAAAGCGAGACTCATAATTATCTATCCTAGGCTTATCGCGCTTATGGTATACCTATAGTAGTCAAGCGTACCTGTTGCCTCAGGATTTTCAAATGTATTATATATGTACGAGTGATTGACGCTGTTTTTTTTACAAGTGATGGTTTTTCTTCTTGTCGTACCAACAAATTTTTGGTATAAAGATATTTAAATGTTTTCCCGAGATATTGACAAATCGTCTACGCATACGCATATCATTGAAAAATATGAAAAAGCTCAAAAGAATGTGTCACACTGGATTTATATTTATTTCCAACAAGTTAAATGAAAATCCTCATTTATGTATGCAAGGTGGACTACAAAAACAAATTTCATGTTTTTAATTTACAAAGACTCTCATCAGAGGAGCTATTTTCGTAAAAATATTAAAAGTATAGGTGGATGAACGAGAAAATGAGTCGGAGTGTTGGAGTTACGGAGAGAAATACGCGGAAATAAGTACCTACATGAATGTCCAAGTCGGTTAAAATTACGAGGGAAGCACGAGTTACACAGAGTATTTTGGTGATTTTCCAAAGAGTGTATGTTTTGAACCGGTGCTTCGATTTTTGTAAAACGTTGGTCATGTATTGTAACGAGCAGTTTTTTGTCTTCCTACCTTTTCTTTCCCAATCTTGAGTAATTTTAAGTCCGACCCAAAACCTTGATGATTTTTTTTGCTTCTACCGATGCAACTTGTGCTATTTAATGATTCAGCCGGCTCTCGGGCGATGATTGCGGCCGAGCCAAGTACTTTGAGCCTCACAGATAGAATTATTAGGTTGCAGGTTGCATGGCTCCATGATGCATCAAGTCTATAGCTCATGGCGCTAAAAAAAGCGCTACTCCATGTTTCTCAGAACAATGGAATTCTTTTTGTACTTTTACAACATTGCCACTTTTGTTGTGTTCACAATAAAAAAATAAAAAGAAATTATTTCATATCGAATATCACAACATAAAGAAATTATTGTTATTATTATTTTTTTTTCTATTAATTATAATCATAATTGTATTATTCTTGTTACAAACAAAACAGAGAGAGAGAGAGAGAGAGAGAGAGACGGATGGGCAGGTACGCAATATTGGTTATATGTATTAGTTATCGAGAAATTAATGGAGTTGTCGGTGCCAGNCATATTATGTTTTCATTTTTTTCGGTTTAAAAATAATTTTTTCGTTTAATTTCTCGATGATTATCAATATCAGAATCACACAGCTTTCAGAATTTCTGATATTTCTTCGTGGATTTTACGTAGGGGATCCATTAGTCCGTTTTTTTTATTAAGTATATCAAATCCAGCCGCCCGGCCCCCGGTTCACTTCAGCCTTTCTCTCTTCACATAATCACATGCACGTATCGCGCCGATTCGCGCGTTGCTCCGTTTCTGTACACCACCTCTGCCCCCCCCCCCCATGTACTCGTAGTATGTACTAGTACTACACCTTGACTCGATCATGATGTGTTTGTTCGTTCGAATGCCGGTTACGATTAGAAATTTGGTAATACATATAATTTATGTGTTACTAGTAAGCTACTCTATACTAGGCCGCTAGGCTCTGGCTAGCTGTTACTACTACAGTGGTAGGTGTACACACACATATATACATACACTATAGGTAAAGGGCACTCGTGTGCACGACGAGGTAGTTTAACAATAAAACCTGCATAATATCTACAAAGTACCATTTCATTCCTATAGTTTTTTTCGAGACACGATTAACTTTATTTCCACGTTAACAAGATTGTAAGTAATCTTCCTACTTTTGAGTACTCAATAATGTTGCTTTTCTACCTACTACAGTTTTGTGGGCTTATGAACGGCTGAAATTGAAATTGAAAGTGTGAGTTTGACGTTTCTTTTACTTGTCGAAATTTTTTATCATCCTAGTTGATCGTGCAGTGTTACCCATTTTGTTTTTGTCTTTGAGCCAAATTCTGTTTCATTGCCTAGAAAAATATTTTATATTATAGTTCAGTCAACAACATTCTTATTAACATTGGAGCTTCTTGTAGGTTATCTGTCTCCTGTGTCATTTTTCTTTGCTTTTATGCTATATCATTTTTCATCCTTGAATAATTGTCAGCAACTAAACATGGCATCTTTATCCATGAGAATATCTATTGATAAAACCTCTTTCGTTCTCATTCAACTGTTTATAATCATCTTTTCATGTCTTTTTTAGCAATAATTTCTACCTAATCTTTCAGCTGTACAAAATTATAATTTCACACAGTTATCTTGTAATAACGTGTCTGAGGCAATTGTTAGCAAAGTTTATTTACCATTACCACATTAATTTTACAGTAGTTTACTCATTTTTTTTCTTCCATTTCGTCATCTGCAGTGTTCCACACAGTGTATAAGCCTGCGTAATAACAAAACTACAGATTAGATTATGGCTAAACCAAGTGGATCTATCAAGACGTTATTAGGTAAATACAAGAAGAAATGCCAGTATGATTGAATACTCATGAAATTTTTGGTTAATTAACATGTTGTTGTTGTTGTTGTTGTTTTTTTTTTAACAGAGAACGAAAACATCAGAAAAAAAGTGTCGTGTTTCATTCAAGAAGAAGTTGTCCTCCCTCAATGGTCTAATGGTAAAACTTCAACTATTCCAGCAAATTTGAGGTGTTCATTTTTTATGGAAAATATCTTTTTTAATTTTTAGATCAGAACAAGCATATTTATGAAAAATTGTTCCTAGAAAAGCAAACATTTAGCCTAAATAAAGTATCAAAGCCTTTGGATGATGAACAGCAAAACAATCAAAATGACCCTAAAAATTCATATTCAAGTAATTATCTCTCAATTTTGTATTACTTTAAAATGATTGTGTTGTTACTCAAATAGTTATTGTTTTAGATGTATGTGGATTCAATGTCAATATAAAGACACTACTGCGTGAGTAAATAAATGAAAAATAAGTCTTACTAAATATAGTTTTAACCATTTACAACATTAAAAGTCTTAATTTTATATCTCAAAAAGTTGTTTGCAACAAAGTTTCTTAAATGTTTTAGAAAATGAAAATATTAGAAAGCAAGTGGCACCTTTCATTGAAAAACAAATTATTATACCAGTATGGTCTGATGGATCAGGTTAACAAAACTATTGTGTTTGACTTGACGATTCTGATACCCTATGACAAAAAAATAATAATTTGATTTCTTATTCTAGATATTGAAGACTCAGAAATAAACGATATTACCATACTGCCTAGAAATGGTGAGTAAACAATCACAGTATAATACATTCAATAGTTAATTAAATGTGTATTTTCATAAATTATAATATTATTTTGCAAGTGTAGTCGAGAAAAAAAATCGAAAAGATTGAAAATTTTTTTTATTATTTATCAAAGCTTTGTTACTTCAGATCATTCAATTTTTATGTTTTACAGCTAAACAATTAGAAAATCAACAACCAACTCAGATTAAGGAAGAAATCAACGTTGAAGACTCAACCGTTATCAGTCAAGGTTAACCAACAAAAAAAAAATAAAAAAAATAACATCAACATGAGTGATAAAATAAATGAAAAAAATTTTTTTCAGGTGATGTTGAAAAAAACCAAGCAACCGATGTTATGAGTTTTGAAACCAATGATGGTAAATCGCTATGCACTAATACGGATGAAAAACCAAACCAGGAAGTTAATATTTTACCGATAAAAATGGAACCGCAAACGTCAAATGTTGAAAATCAACATCCAACAATTGAACAAGATTTGGAATACAGCAATTTTGCATCTGCTTTAAAGAGAATAAAATTAATTAAAAAAAGGAAAAAAAGGTTTAATGCTCTAAAAAATAATCCAAGAAAAATTGGCAAATTAAAAATTAAAAGGAAAAAAAAAAGAAGCATCGACAACGTTAGGAATCATGTGTGTACCAGTTCTTATCCACCAAACGAGATGAAAGAAATAATAGAAGTAACTCCTATGATTAATTTGGATGATGAGTCCAGTTCTACAAAAAATGCCAATGTTGATGAAAATATTCAAGTGACTGTCATAAAAGAAGAAAATACTCGACCTAATAGCTCAAGTAAGTTAATATTTTTCAAGTTAATTCAAAATTACACATTTATCTTTGTTTTGAGTGAAAAAAGCATAAAATTGAATTCTAATTTTTTTTTTTTTTTTTTTTTAAATCATTGTAAATAATAATAATAATAATTCATTAATTGTTACGACATTATTACAATAACCGTCATCGTCGTCGTCGTCATCGTGCAGACAACGCACCACCCTCGGCTCTAGCGGCGGCCGTGCTCCTGCCTTGGGAGAACTCCGCGGCCGACGGTGGTCTCTCCATTATGTGGGGTGTGTACTTACTCTGCTTATTATTTATGTTGTACCTACTGTATACTATTCAACGTCACCCATTTGAATCAGCCCATCTGGAGGGCTCGCGCAAAATGACCGAGAGCCTGGCATTGTTTCGGCGTAATGCCGAGATCGCCCTCGAGGATATGCGAAAAGACGAGCTACTTCACGACGCCTTGCGAACCGAGTTTCACATGAGGTTCCTCTGGGGCAGCCGGGCCACTCTCGTCAATGCAGCCGAGAGACACGCCAAATTCGTCCAGGTTCTTGACGCCATGTACGAGAGGTGCGCGGCCACGGAGCAAATATAAAGCAAACTAGGTACTTTATGGGCGTCTCCTTTTTTGTTCTACGTGACCAAGTTGGTACTTACCCTGCAAGTATATTTTGCTACGTTTGTAACCATGATGATCATCTAGCCCCATTTTCTACCACTCCTACACGGACTGGATCGACAGCTGATGATTGATCGATTGATGGCAATGTACAGATATTTACTGTTGTATCACATTGTGTTGCAATTATTATTATTATGAACAAAAAATTCATGAAAAAATGTGCTACATTTTTATTCCAGAAATCTTTTGTATCCGTGGAAACTAAAATTTTAAATTCAATTAGAATAAAATACCTATAGGATACTGCCCACGTCCGATTTATTCAAACTAATTTTTGTAATTTTCATCGACTATTTACAATCAAATATGATAATTGCATAGTTGCAAATGTAAATGAGCATCGAATGTTTGTTGGAAATTTACGATTTATGTGGATTGTATCGTACGCTGATGAAGTGGGTACCTAAATATCTGTGTATATATTTCTGTGTCATATTTTAAATTATCTTTTATGAAAAAAACCGAAAAATACAAGGTAAAAGTGCTTTGGTCAATAGATAAGTAAATTATTATTAATTAAAAAGAAAAAAAGTCAAATTGTTATGAGTCAAACAAAATTATTCNTTTTTTTTTTTTTTTTTTTCCAACTGTAGATTCAGTAACCTTTCTGGAAGAAAAAGAACTTGATACTTCTTCTGGTCCAGTGTGTATCATAAATGGTAATTATTATCAAGTATTTTATACTATAAGTCTTGTGATGTCTCTCAAAATTAATAGAAAGCATTGACGTTAATATTTGCATATATGCGAAAAAAAAATTGTAAGTAAAAATGACTCGTTTTTTTCATTCTTAGATAACGCTGATTCTGATCCTATGGAATTAGAACCAATCATAAAAAATGAAACAGTCGACTCATTAGGTGACGTGATTATTTTTATGTTTTTTAATTGTGATGTTAAAAAAAAATTTGTCATTTATTGAAACTTTGTCGTATATTATATAGAGGGTGAAGAGTGTGAAATCGATTACAATGTTCAAAGGTCTTTTACTGACAATGAAAATCTCATCATGGAAAGCCCAGTGCATGATATAACTAATGGTAATGAGGAATGCGAGCAAAATTTTCCATCAAACAGTATTCATCATAAAAAACTTTCAAGTAAATTAATCATTTCATGACCAATTAATTGATTGATTTTTTATAATCTTTCAAACATAATGAAATATGTATTTTAATATGCGTGTACAAATGAAATTTTTACTTAGATCGACGATGGGTTGTAAGAAGACGCAGAGCCAAGTTTCTTAGAGGGTGCTTCAAATGTGGAAAAAAATATAAAAGGTTTATAATGCTGCGAAATCACGAAATAAAATGTAAGGTAGAGAGTCAAGATTATGAGTGTGCAATGTGTCCTTATACTACTAAAGATCAAAGCATTTTCAAACAACATTTGGGAAACCATATCTTGGGAAATTCTAATGAAATGATACTTGGCAATGTTAACTCTAGTCAAACCGATTTGAAAACTAAAATAAAGACAGAGGATAATTCTGGTAAGTTTAAACGCTCATGGGTGAAAAATAAAAATATTATTTTTGTTACAGAAAAAAAATTTTACATCTTAACAATTTTTAGGTTGGGGATTTATCCGACTATCTCGTTGTCCAAAATGCAATTGGTGCAATAGTGATAATAATGATAATGATAAGCATGTGAATGATGGAGATAAGCTCGACAGATGTAGCAAGTGTTTCACCAATTTGCTCATCTATCAGTCGACCCCAACTTGTGCCGAATACTGCAAGGATGAAGGCTATTCAGCCTGCCAAGATAAAATACCCTATGTCCGTCTAACTCGTCTACCTTTTACGTGCCCTGACTCTGTACCTCTACCATCTCCGCCACCACTGCTTCGTTTTCCGAACTCTGTTTTATCAAACTGTGAACCACCATTTTTACCTCCTTCGACCGAACTTTTGAGTAAATCAAATAAAGTTACAGAATCAGAACAAAAGTCATATTCAATAAATCAAAGTTCCACGACAAAGTTACAGTCGCTCGTTTCAGAAAGCATTATTTATCAAGAGGATTGTAGCTATGCTGAATCCGACGTAGAGCTTGTAAAAACAGAAGAATTTCCCACTCAATTATCGGTTACAGGTTGGTAAAGAGACAATTTTCATTCAGAAAATCACAAGAGATTATTTATTATTATTATTAGTTTTTTTTTTTTTTAATTGTGATGGTATAATATTTTGTGGTAATAGATAAAACTGATGAATGTGGTGACGTCGCCAAAGTTATTGAGAATGATATTGACAACTACCGTGACAACAACTTTGATGTAACCAACATTGATGATCTGAGCTGTCAAAAAAGAAGAAGAACATTGAGTTAGTGTTGAATTTTTCTGTTATTTTCGTAAATATTTTTTAACTCTTTCTTGATCGTTTCACTGATAATAAGCCTATAATATCAATAATAATAATAATAATAACAATAATAATAATAATAATAATAATAATAATAATAATGATGATGATGATTTTTTTGCAGAATCATCCGAATGGATACAGTGGTTTTGCCAAAAATGTGATGCAATTCAAAGTTCCGAAAATTTTGAAGTCGGATGGGAGAACCAAATTTGCAAAAAGTGCAAGGCAAAATTATTATACATGTGTCTAAAGTGCGACGGAAAATTTAGTACTTATTATACGATATCATATCATTTGCGATACTGCTGTGCACAGACTGAAAAAAAGACCCGTAAACGTTCAAACAAGTCCTGCTCGTCGAATACACTAGGCAGTGTACACGTTCAAAATCACACAAATAGTAAAAAAGTCAAGTGCATGAGTTGCGACAAAGTATTTAGCACTCAAATGTACTTAAATAGACATAAATCTGTATGCAGCAAAAGAAAAGATGATGTTCAAGACACATTGTCTCCCAATCAAAATTCGCCTCAAACTTCACACAAAGGTTTCATTCACGTATCATGCGATCAAAAAATTCCCGTATTTACAGTAAATCAAGTGGTAAGTTTTTAAAAAAACTTGTTTGAATTTTATTTTTAAAACTAAATCCTCGTTAATTCATTTTTTGTAGACTCCAACAACTTGACAAAAAACACAAGAATAACGTACTATATAAAGGACTATTCTGAAGACTGTTGAATTACATTAAGAGTTTGTCTGATTTATTTTACAAATGAGTGATTTAGCTGTAATTTTAACATTTTTATACAATTACGAAAGCGTACGTAATCAATTGTAAAATAAAAAAAAAAGAAGGAATTTGCCGTGTCACCCTTGGCAAGCTGATAAAGTTCAATATGTATTTATACAGTTGAGCTATAAAGGCGGTATTTCCCAACAATAAATCAACACCCATTTGTACATACGTCTTGTTTAGGATAAATGTTTACAATAAATAATATTTTTGTCACACTCTGGTGAAAGATTTTTTTACACAAAGCACCATAATATTGATTGCCTTGGTGATAGCAATAATTATTCCTATGAAAATCAAAAGTACCTCAATGAACAAAGACCGTTCTTTCAATATTAGCAATTGTATTGGGATTCAGACTGGAGAGATCCTACCGTCTGAGAATGTTCATTAAAGGATATGGACGGTGATAATTTTAACATTTTTCAGTTTTTATATGATAAAGGTCCACTGTTATGGAGAGGCTAATCATGAGTGGCAACAAAAAAAAAAAAAAAAAAAAAAAAGGTTTTAGAAATTGAACTTTGAACATTGAAATAACTTCAAATCAAATTGCTCAAATGAACAATAGGTAATTAAATTTTCGTCTCCGGCGTATGATATGTAAATGGACCTTTATAGGGAGTGGAGAACAAAAACAGAGAGTTTTAGTCAATAACTACAGTTATGCGTTGCAACCGTCGTTGCCATCATTTAGAAAGTTAATTTTGTATTATATATACTTATTCACCGCCTGAGTCTAATGCGCGCATGTACAATAAATGTACTATACACACATAAGTAATAGGTGGGGAGACATGATTCATTGATTCCTTACAGACACATCGTTGCTTCGTAAGACTAACGGAGTCTTTCGATTGGTCGAGAAGGCTGTAGCCCACACTAATACCAAACTTTGCCACACTTCATTTAATGTGGGGGACAAGTGCAGGGACTGCAGGGTACTCTCTTGAAGGCATTGAGATATTTAAATTGACAATCTTCGACCAATCAGAAGACTCGATTAGCTCAATATCAACATTTTTGCCCTGGCCCTGGGCCCTTGCTGCTGGTTATTATTGTGGCAGTGCCACTTATAAGTATATACACTGTTCTGGTCTGTGCGCGGTACTTAGTCTGTTCCACACACAGCATTGTTAGCTATACAGCGTAGTTGCATTACTGACTCTCCCAATTCTGATGCTGCAGGTGCAGTGGCATCGTTGATCGGGATTTTAAAAGATATACTTGGTAAACGACGTGCAAAGCCGATACAATAAAAAAAAAACCGTGCCTACTATGCCCTGTTGTTGTGGGTACGTAAAACAATATTAAATATCATGGTGTCTCTTCCTTTCTTATAAGAGCTACTTATGCCTTTGGTCCTCCGCGTCTAGCTCCGTTTTAATTCAGGCATGCAGCAAGCACTTTTCCCGAATATATATTTTCAATTTAGCTCCTCTCTCTTCTGCGTCAATCTTTAATTATGTATTTACAAGTCTAATCCCCACAATTGTTAAAACATACCGCGTTTAACAAACTTCATTTCTCTCCACCAGCATCTATCTATTTATTCAATCATTTTGCGGTGTGTATCTCAAGTACCCAAGTATTTCGTTACAAATCTTATCTCTAGCTCGCAGTTGCTCAGTGTCAACTGCAGAGGCAGAGATACTTATTTCTTTTTTGTGTAATACCATGGCATACAGGCACAAGTGTGTTTTAAATGATTACAATCTCGAATGCTTACCTTTTCTGTTATTAATTAATGTTGAAAAAAAAAAAAAAAAAAAAAAAACAATCTTTAATATCTTGAAAAATATAGGATACGATTTGTTGGAGAATGCCGCTCTGATATATGTATATTCAAATACTCGTATAATCTAACTTGTCCCATAAGAATGCTGTGATTTTTTACTTGATCAGATGGGGCTTGGTAGAATAAATACACTCGTCTTTCTCCCTTTAAATAAATCTTTACTTGATTGTTTTTAATTCCCTATAAACTTGGTCTTTCATTCTCTTCTGGTTGCATGTACTGCAGACCTGACAAATTGTTAAAATCATATTTTTATATTCATTCTGAAGTGGCGTAGCAGTGTCCATGCGTACCTCCTGCCATTAAATACAATCAACCAACCTACCTATTCATTCTGAACTTTCAGGTCAATATAAACTGTTGATAAATCTGCATGTTGACGTTTTTCAAAAGACTTTGATTCAACACTATGACTGAGTATAAACTGGTCGTCGTTGGTGCTGGGGGTGTTGGAAAGTCAGCACTTACAATACAGTTGATTCAAAACCACTTTGTAGACGAATATGATCCTACGATTGAAGACTCTTACAGAAAGCAGGTAAATAGTTACATACACAACATTTTATTACTGTTTTTCTGCCATCTTGTATTCAATCAAATAAAATGTCTTTTTTATATTGCAGGTCGTAATTGATGGTGAAACCTGCTTACTGGATATTTTAGACACTGCTGGACAAGAAGAGTATAGTGCTATGAGAGACCAATACATGCGAACGGGCGAAGGATTTTTATTAGTATTTGCTGTTAATTCAGCAAAAAGTTTTGAAGTAAGTTCAACAGTAGTGGAAATCTTCAATTGTTAAATATGTTTGAAAAATCAAAAAATAACTTTTTTAAGGACATTGGTACGTATCGCGAACAAATTAAAAGGGTCAAAGATGCTGAGGAAGTGCCAATGGTTTTGGTCGGTAACAAGTGCGATCTTCAGCAATCTTGGGCTGTCAATATGACACAAGCCAGAGAAGTTGCACGACAGTATGGCATACCATTTGTCGAGACATCAGCCAAGACCAGAATGGGAGTTGACGACGCATTCTACACTTTAGTAAGTTACCATCATGTTGACTTGTTTTAAAACCTTCTCAGAATGCATTTTCTTGATTTTTTTTTTTTTTTTTTTCAATTATATTAGGTGAGAGAAATTCGAAAAGATAAAGAAAAAAAAAGGCGCAACAAGACGAATAATCCAAGTCGCAGAAAACCACGGTGCTGTATTCTTTAAGTCCACAACACGAAAAATTTTTATTTCAAAAAGATGTAAGAAAGCTTGAGCTTACTTGTATGTATCTTTAAATAGTTAATATTTGTCCAAATTTTTATCATGTCACAAAAATGATAGACGAGTGCTTAACAATGTACACTTTTTTTTTTTTTTTTATACCATTTTTAGAGGATTCATGCACAACGAATCCTTTTAAAATTTGTAAGCGTAACAATCAGATTTTTAAATAACAATCGTTTTTATCTATTTTATACATTAACTTTAAGTTTAAGTAACTTCCCAACGTACGATGGTGACGTGTTTAATGTTTCTAAATACGTACGTATGATGCACACGTTTGTATGTGATTAAGAGATAAATGTATAAAGTTTTGTTGCAGTGCTACTGTGTGATTAATTTACACAAAATCAATACAAAACGAAGCGCAATAAAACTTGATGAAATTTTCCGTACACATCATGAGTAGAAAGTGTTTTACGTTTCAACTATAAAAAATGATCAATACACATGTATTTTACTGTAATTTTTTGGTTCGCAATTAAGGATCAACTGTACTCCCCCAAAAAATTTTCACATGTTCACGTACAAATATTGAGATTTGGAAAAATATTATAGACGCCGTTTCGCGAATTACTGAAATGTGAAACGGTGTCCGAGCATTGAGGTAACTTTTATTTGATATAAATTCGAGTGATGCATTTCTGCAATTGTTGCATGCAGTCAAGACATCTACGCATTTTTATATTTATGTATTGAAACACCTATACTGCAGGTGCATTTTTTTTTTTTTTTTTTTTTTGCGAACAGTCCCAGCCTCAAGTAATTAAAATACGTTGTTGCGACTTTGAAATAATCAGTGTACAAAGAGATGTACTGGGACAAAAGCAATAATTTCATGAAAATATAGTTAGTTTGAAATGTTAAAAGACATGAAAGCAGCTTGTTACGTGTATTGAAAATATTATTAAAAGTATACGTGTTATTAATTTCAATTATTAATTACAAATTTTTAATAGTAAACAAACAGTGAAATACACTGTGTACGAGTAAAACAGACTTAAAAATAGTACTTGGAGTAATATTTGTTACAAAACGAAACAAATAAAAAAAAAAATATTACAAGTATATTATGAAAACTTTTCATCAAATAAAATATTAACTATGCCGAATACTATAATTCAAGAATTATTACTTCCATTGTTGTAATATTAATGAGTCAAAATAGCAGTTTTGTTTTCAATTCAATCGGTATACAGGTTTGTTTGTGTTTTTCAAGCGAGTATGTTTATACACATGCATACTTATCTCATTTAAGAAAATATTAATAGGAAAATTGTGATAATTCGTAGTTTTTGGACGTATGGAGCATGAGAGAGGACTCCTCTCAGAGACGACTCAGACGACGAAGATGACTCACTCACACACCAACCATTATACCACCGCTCAGCAGTTCAGCACTCCTATAGCAGTATACAAGAATATTCCACATGCCAATAATACCATCATATCTGATAATCTGACATATATATATATATATGTGTGTGTGTGTGTGGGTATATTGTAATGGTCGCGGTGCATGGCGCAACGGTAGAGTTGCAGTTCCGTCGATCTCCGAGGTTAATATGCATTTTGACGCGGTTAGTACTTGGATGGGTGATCCTCTGGTCACCATTCAAGTCTCGCCCTTTTGCCTGTGCTCTTGATTCTTGAAGGTCGATTAACTGTTTCTCTGACGCTTGGTATACGTGATCATAGGTGTGACTGAGTTGGTCCAGATGTTTATATATATACATACAAACATCTGGTCATAACTCAGGTGCACCGATGGCTAATTAACACTATGCTTGTGTAAAAGAATGCCATGACTGAGCGTACGGGCGATGATGAATAAAATAAATATATATATATATACATACATATGTATAAATATATAAATAATATATCTATAAAGTATAAAGGTACACAATGTGCAATGACGTGAACAGAGCGACCATTGCGAGACTATCTGTCAAATTGCAGCGTCTGATGCGTATACCTATATATGATGTCGTGATTCCTCTCATCGTAGTCTGCAAGATCAAAACTCTTACCTCCCCTCCCCCCTCAGAGAGAGAGAGAGAGAGAGAGGGAGAGCTGCAGTCAATATTGTATAGTCTCCGTAAGGAGAGAATCATTAATGAGAAGACCGAGTTTTGGTTATAAGTACTAAGTATACCTATTGCAATTAATCTGTCGATCTCGTGCGATTGTCCAGTTACTTTGTAGGTATATACCTACCCATATACGAGTATATCTCTCACGGTTAGTACAGCAGCTGGCTTCCTTGGCTGCAATTTAGGATGGAATGTGTTGATGGTAAGTTGTGCGATAACGTATTCACTCGTATTTTTTTTTATCAAGTCAGTGTAGGTGTAAGTATGTACCTATTTGAAAAATTAGTTTACACGACACAACTTTACAACTAAGACCTCATGGCTGTACTCTGCTATAACTTTTTGTCCCATTAAATGCCAAACATGAAAACATAACCAAACAAGCATACATAGTTACGCGCGTCCTCTGATGAATGACAGATACAATGCATGTTTATTGACAACAACCGAATCTTGACGATTATTAATACAAAGACCAGTCGATAACATGAGATTCTCCATCTCTATATATTGCAGGTTCACCCTGGAACAATTCTAGTGGCTGCGAAGATGATCGCAAGCCTATCCAAAAGGAAGGCAAAAAGTCAAACACCCTGCCACTCTGGGGCAACGAGCGAACCATGAACCTCAACCCCCTCATCTTAACAAATATCCAATCCTCTCACTACTTTAAGATAAACTTGTACGAGTTGAAGACTTATCACGAGGTCATTGATGAAATTTATTACAAAGTTTCACACTTGGAGCCATGGGAAAAGGGCAGTCGCAAAACAGCCGGACAAACTGGCATGTGCGGTGGGGTAAGTAGCACGACTGCTGGCCATTTTTCCATGGACAATAGTCTTGATCGATTGCAGAAAAGCATACACTTGAATCAAGAGCTTTCTGCGATGCGAATAAGATTTATTGTTTCCTAGGGTTTAAATATACCGCTTTATGCAGGTCAGGGGTGTTGGTGCTGGAGGTATAGTTTCAACGGCTTACTGTCTTCTCTATAAACTCTTTACGCTACGATTAACGAGAAAACAGCTCAATGGATTGATCAATCATCCTGATTCGCCATACATCCGAGCACTTGGTTTTATGTACATAAGGTAGGCATGCATTTGTCATTATTTTATCCATTCATTTGAAAAACTTTTCAAGCATCAATCTTGTTTGTTTCATCAGGTATACTCAACCCCCTGCTGACTTGTTTTCTTGGTATGATGATTATTTAGAAGATGAGGAAGAATTAGATGTTAAAGCAGGTGGTGGTCAAAATATGAAAATTGGGGATATTTTAAAACAATTTTTGACAAAGCTGGAATGGTTTTCGACACTTTTTCCCAGGATACCCGTGCCCATTCAGAAAGAATTAGAACAACGTCTAGCTGAACGATTTCCAAACAATTTAAATAGCTCCAAAAGTTCCAAGCCTTCAATAACGTTGAGCAATTTTGGAAAATATACTAGTTGCAATAACCGAAAGGACGACTGTTTGAAAATTCAACAGCAGCCAAGACACATTTCGGATAGTGAAGTGAGATGGGGCGAGGCTGAACGAGCAAGCCAGTGGCGTGCCAGGTGCGTCTCTGTGGTATGACGATAACCACTTTTAACAGTTGTAAAAAAATGTTTATTCCTACATTTATGCACATAGTTTGGTTCTTGATATTGAAAGAAAAAAAAAAAAAAAATTATATATATCTTGTTTTCCGTCATTTTGCAGATCCACCGATGATCGAAGAGACAAACTAAAAGACCACGACAGCCGTGGAAAAGACAGAAATCGCGACAAGGACAGACACAATCGTGAACGTGATCGTAGCCAACGGAATCATGAGCGCTCCCTGAGTCGAGAACAGAGTAGTAGTCATCGATCTCGAGATCGTAAAAATAGTCGTGATAGATCATACAGGGATAAGCATCGGGATCGAGAAGGATACCCCGATAGGTAGGCCTTTTTGGTTTTCTAGAATAACAAATGTTCTACTAATGCGACGCATTATCAAACGTAATCATTTCAGACGAAATTCACCCTTGGATTATGCTTCTGAGCTTGCACGAGAAAGAGAACGTCAGAGAAAAATTAGTTAATAATTTTTAATAAAAATCAAAAAATTCAACACAAATTCAATCAACATGAAAATCGCGAAAAATCGCGTCTGTCAAAGCGATTGTACAAAAAAAAAATTTACATTAACGTAGTCAAACAACCCTGTTTTATTTATTATTTATTTGCACAACTAACGTTTGATGCATCTTGTAAAAACCAATGTTATGAAAAAATATTTGAAAGCATCCTTTGTTATTCCACCGTTAAATTCTTTCTGGACAAAAATTTCATAAAACAATTTTATATGACATGCACGAATCTTGAATTAAATTGTTCTAATATCACTCACATTCTTGTATGCATCTAAGCTTGTCGATGCTTGTTTGCCATGAACGAGTTTTAATTAATGATACATAAATAAATCAACAGACAAATTTAAATAACGTTTAATTGGTCAAAACATCAGTTGTGACAAACTTATATACATCTTTGGGAGTCTTGGGTTGAGACTCAATAATTTGAGAGTTTCGCGCGAGCACGTGGGCGAGGATTCGAGTAATAAGGGTGTGTACGCACAAGTATGTTTAATATCACTTTAATGCTACAATTCTCGACTCCTTTTCCGGCTTTTTCCCTCGCCTCAGCTGTGGTGGTAAGAGAGCACCTAAGAGCAAGCAGGACGGTCGCGGTATTCCACGGTGATCAAGCGCGGCATCGCTTCCCGTACGCCAGCGCGTGCGAGAGAGAAAGAGCTTGACTGACTAGTCAAAGTCCTCCTTCGGCGCTTGGCTTGCGACGATCGACGATGGCATGTCGTCGGCGGGCTGGGCTGAGACGCTACACATCGACGGAAGCAAAAACAATGAGACTCGAACATGTAGAAAATTAAACTAGAAAATAAAGTATAACAAAATCTGAAACTCTCAGTAAATTTTTAATAATTACTGGTGTTATGTATTATCTACGTAAAGAACTAGGTGGTTCGGTTTCGGTGGTTGGCTTATTAGGTATATAAAGCTATGTAAACACACAAACGTGTTTACACTGTATACTTATATAAGTATGCGTATTGAAGAGGGGGTGAATCAGTGGAACTCTGGAACTGTGATCATATCAGAGAGAGAGCAAACACATAACACATTGCATTATATACCTACGCATGATCTTGCTCGCGAAAAGAAAAAAAAAACATGTATGCAATACTTACAGTTTTATCAGTAATCAAGATAACTTATCTTTGATAAGTAGTCTAGTAAAAACAATCAAATATCCTTGAAATGTATAAAAAAAAAAATACATATGAAGAACGGCATATCTCTCTCAAAAAGTGTTTCACATAACCCTTAAGCGCCAAATGATTGTGGTACATACAACGAACTTGATTAATGATTATCATTTGTTGTTAAATTATACTCGTTTGTTCCACGTATCAACCAGTCCATTAGGTTTGAGAATTAGTTTTGATTTATTTAAAAAAAAAAAAAAAACTATCATTGACATTGTTTTTAATGAAATTATCAGCATCATTAAGTATTGTCAAACGTGATTTGAAAGGAATGGAAGAAGCAAGCGACGATGCCTTACATCCCCAAAGTATAAAATTACCTGTTGCCACAGAAATTTTTGCAAATCTCAAGAATGCTCAAAAATTTGCCATCGACATCGGTAAGTTTTGTTGCACGCTACAAAGTTGAAGGTTTTTCATCAATGGTTAAAGATTTTTTTTTTCGGTTTATCAGGACTGTCTTTGACAAAAATCGCTTATTACTCGATTGTGAAATATCGCAAGGCTTTGTATAAAGATGGTGATAGCGAGGATAAAAGGGATAATAAGCTCACTCAAGACTGCAGCGAACGTGTCTATCAAGTTTTCGAAGGCAATAGGCTTCATTTTGTCAAGTTTGAAACACGTCACATAGAAAGTTGTTTAGATTTTGTCAAAGCCAACTTGGTAAAAGTTGGGACGAATATCAAAGTAACTGGAGGTGGGGCTCACAAATATGCAGAGTTGATAAAGTGCAAGTTAGGGGTTCAGTAAGTGTGTTTTTCATCGTTTTATTTTATTGTTTTTTACTTTTACACTGCTGCATAAGATCAATGAAAATAACCTGATACTTGTCAGATGATATTCAGGGGTATGTGTATTTCGTAGGGTCGACAAGAAAGATGAAATCTGTTGCCTCATACAGGGTTGTAACTTTTTACTGAAAAATATTGCCAATGAAGCATTTGAATTTGAGAGACGCTCAAATCCTGAATATAACTTTCAGAAAGCTGGCCCAAACATATTCCCATATTTGCTAGTAAACATTGGTAGTGGCGTTAGTATTTTAAAAGTATGTAAATTACGTTCATCTGATTAAATTGCTTTAATCACGTATGTTCAAGTGGTATACCCTTTTCCGCTAGGTGGAATCGGAACAAGAATTCGAAAGAGTTGGCGGTACAGCGACGGGCGGAGGTACATTTTGGGGCTTGGGTTCACTACTCACTCGTGTCAAGGTCTGTTCATTATTTTATTAAATTATTTATTATTATTTTTTTTTTTTTCTTATAATCTGAATGACAACAACAACGTGATCATTATTTATTTTCAGAATTTTGATGAATTGCTTCAGCTGGCTGAAGTAGGAAATCACAAAAATATCGACATGTTGGTTCGCGATATCTATGGTAGTGATTATTCGTTGCAAGGTCTATCGGGTGAACTGATTGCCTCATCGTTTGGCAAAGCTGCAGCAACATTTGGTTCGTCGAAATTTAGTATAATATAATTTGAAATGAAACAACAAATGAGTCATTGTATATGCATTAATCACGATCCATAGGAGAAAAAAACTTTTCTGAAGCAGATATTGCAAGGAGCTTGCTGTTTTTGATCAGTAACGACATTGGTCAAATAGCCAGTCTTTACGCCTCATTGTACAATATTAATAAAGTATATTTTGGAGGATACTTTTTGCGTAATCATCCTTTGTCAATGCACAGCATATCGTATGCCATCAAGTATTGGACCCGAGTTGGTTTAAAAAAATTGTTTTTTTTTTTTTTTTGTTATTTCGTTAAATTGTTTGTTTGCGACTGTCCGTGCAAAATTGCATTTTTAATTGAATGCCTTTGTGTTTAAGGGTCAAGTAAAGCCACTGTTTTTACGTCACGAAGGTTATTTAGGTGCGATTGGTGCCTTTCTACACGAAGTGCAGTCGGAATCTGTCAAGCACAGTTGGTTGGAAAATTACGCTGGGTCATCTGGATTCAAAATTGACGTGAAATCTTCACAACTTGGGATTCAAATCAATCAGCTGGAAATGGATCAATCCGAAAATGCAGTGGCTTTTTGCCCCCTACTCGTAGATCCAGTCAATTACAATCCCGACACGACAGACTTGGTACAAGATACAGAAGCTAGGTGCACACATGAACGAAATATATTGATATCATTTTGATTTAAATGGGGGAAAAGAAAACACAATTACTGAGCTCAGATTTTTGCATGGTTTGCAGGAATTACTGGCTCGAATGTTTTCAAAAATCTGTGGATAAGTTTATTACGAGAGCCATCGACAGTCAACCGCAAAGTCCAACTGCAAAAGACAGAGCCACCAAATTGAAAGAGAAATACATAAGCCGTTTGCATTATCTGCGTGAGCAACCATTGTAAGTTTACAATAAATTTTTTTTTTTGCCTAACCCAGTAATGGCATTGATTTTTCTAGTGCCTATGGAACATTGACGGTCAGAACACTTTTGGATACAATAGAACACTGCATGAAAGAATTTGATTTCCCCGACCCCTATTTACACGTAAGTACGATTTCAAAGCACATGAATGAATAATTTTTGCATTTTGTGCTCATGAACTGAAGGAAAAAAATAAAAAATAAAAAAATTTTATTTATAGCAAAAAAAACGAGAAAATGAGCAAGCTTTCAAGCACTTGAAAAGCAGATTGGAAAATATAGACAATTTGGAAGGTACAGCAAAGCTGGAAGAACTTGTAAGGGGGGTATTGGCTGGTAATATTTTCGATTGGGGAGCCCAAGAAGTAGCTGCATTGATGGAAACGTCAAATTTCACGTTTGAGGATGCGCAAAAAAATGTACAAGGTGAGAATTTCGGATTAATCATTTGTGAGATAATTCGTTTTATTAATAAAAAACGAATCGAAATAATTAGCTAGGCCATGGTTACACGATTCTCTGGACGATTGGATAACGAGGTTACAGGAGAAAGCACCGCACAGATGCGCTGCTATATTTGTCGACAATTCCGGGGTTGACATTATTCTCGGCATACTGCCGTTTGTCAGAGACCTGTTGCAGCGAGGAACAAAAGTTATATTGTGTGCCAACTCGATGCCTGCACTCAACGACGTTACTTATCCAGAGTTGCTGGTGATTCTGAAAGACGCAGCCAACATTTGTGACGTAATTGAGTATGCTTTGAAGGAAAAACGATTGTTTGCTATGGAAACAGCTCAAGCCGGCCCATGCTTGGATTTAAGGTAAGAGTACGTTTTCTATTTATTTTAACAGATCAACAATGACACTTGGTTTAACGATCGTTACCAATTTCCAGCCGTTTAAATGTAGACTTGTGTTTAGAGATGGTAAAACACAACGTTGATCTCATTGTAGTCGAAGGTATGGGACGGACTCTACATACCAATCTTTACGCTAAATTCAAGTGCGATTGCTTAAAGCTTGCCGTTGTTAAAAACCGATGGCTCGCAAAGCGACTTGGTGGTGATATGTATGCTGTAATATGTAAATATGAGAACAAAATTTATCAAGTAGAGGACGTAAAATCATACGAAGTTTAATAGCCATCGGGTTACAAAGTCTTTCCTACACACAAGAAACTTGCATATCGTTTCTACGAACTGAAAATTATAACGTTATTACGTCATCGGAAATTAATTATTTGCTAAGTATATATGTATTACCTCTAATGCCTCTGTATTTTTATCATCCTTTTTTTTTCATCTGTATGTTAATTACTTTCAACTTGAGCGTTTATTCCTGCCACGAATGCATCCAAAATGACTTTATTCGCTGTCACTGTCGAAATGGCTTTCAAGTTTCCTTTTCACAGGCTCTTGGTACAAAGGTGAGTTTGTCACTGGAATGTATTCCAGTTTTGACGAATCATCTGATCATCATCAAAGTACTTATCAAGTTAAAATAAAATGCATGAACAACTTGAAATTTTTATATAATTTTGAAACAAATAATCAACTCTTCTTCAGTTTTACTGCGTTTCTTTGGTGCTCCATAGCAGCTGGCTGACAAGGCAGTTTCAGTGATAAAATTCATCGTGAGATAACCTTGCTTGCTGAAACCCGAGTTTGGTGGTAGAGGAGGTATAGCAGCTCCAGCACGCTTACGACTACTGGGCGTTTGAAAGCCAGTAAACCCAAATCCTTTAGACTTTTTGGCATGGTTACTTTGACGGTAACTCATGGTTATATCCTTACTTGAACACTATAGCTGATGACAATATTTCTGGAAAAAAAGACGTTTTTGATAAACACACAATGACACAACTTAAAAATTGTACTAGGAGAAAAAGACATACAACTACTTGAATAACATTAAATCGAAATTACAAAAGTAACAAGTTGAACTGAATTTGATAGGTTAACCAAGCTGAATCGAATTCAAACACACATAAATAACATTAGTGAAGACTGCAGAGTGAAAGTATGATTACCAAATTCAAATTTGTTGCTCCAGACAGTATTCATTTTACAAAAATGACATCCCCAATTTGCACAAATATAAAAATATACTACATTAACTGGACCGAGGTGTTTTTTGTTTACCCTACGAGCGTCGTCTGCTAATAAACTCAAACAAAACAAAATAAATATAAACACATGTTCTGAGGGTTATTGATTCTTTATCAAAGTGGGGTTCAGTCCGTTCCAATCGTTCCTATGACACCGTTTTTTTCAAGTATGGCTCAGACGACTTGAGAAAGTTTTTTTGAGGAATATACCGACCTTTTTTCGTTAATATAAAAATTAAGTTTCTTATATGAAAAAGTAAGTAATTTGCTATATTTCTATATATATTTTTGTTGGATTAAATCGATAGTTCTTATTTTAAAAGAATTTAAAATTTTCAACTTTTTTTTTCAAAGAATTTTAATTTTTCCCCCCTCTCTGCGCGTAAGTAAAATATATATACTGGCAATGATATCCATCTCCCAACACAATATTGGAGGAATCCGAGGAACAGGAAGTTGACGGGCAAGGAGGCAAACTTACACAACGCGCTTGCTGTCGGAGTCTACTCTATCAACAGTCGGCAGAAAAAGCCTTCTACCATATCGACTATCAGTAACAAGCGAACTACACGAACAGCCGCTCAGTCGTCGACAGATTGACGAAAAAAAATACTAGCTTCTTCTACAGACCATAACCAAACGATTTTTGATTTTTTTTGTGTGATTGCAAGGGTCTAGTATCAAAAAAAAAGAAATTTTATGAATAAATTTCAATAATCTGAAATTAACGCTTATTTAGTTCTATCTCCATTATTTACGGAGATACTGGCGTTTAGAGTTTTGGGTACTGTTTTAGCCAAAAATTTTAGATTTTGGATAATGCCAAGGCCTTGTAGTCGTTCGTATCAATTAATTGACTGTTTAGAAGGGTAATTCAATGGATATATTGATTTTCCAAAAGCAAGGCAGGCCCTAACGAATTTAAAAAAAAAAAAAAAAAAAAAAAAAAAAAAAAAAATTCTAACGATTTCAAATTATTGCTAATTTCGCTTTATCTCCATTATTTACGGAGATACATGCGTTGGAAGTTTTGAGTATTGTTTTAGCTAAAAATTTCAGATTTTTGACAATAGCATGGCCTTGTAGTCGTTCGTAAGAATTTATTTGACTGTTTGTTTGCTTTGATGTTCTAGACTGCGTAGAAACTTAACGTATACATTTATAATATTTTTCGTGTAGTTGCAAACGCCTAATATAAAAAAAAAAAAAATTTTTTTAATTCTGATGATCCCAAATTAAGGCTTATTTCGCTCTAACTCCATTATTTACGGAGATACGGCCGTTTTAAGTTTTTGCCAATTTGAAAAACCTAAACAACAGATTTTAAGCGTTATCACGGGTTAGTGTAAATTTGCTATGATGTTCTAGGCTGCCTGGACTTTGATTTTTTAAAATTTTATTTTTTTTTAAATGGTTTTAACAAGCTTATTAGAGAAAAAAAAAAAATTTTTCTAATCCTGATGATCCCCAATTGAGACTTATTTCGCTCTAACTCCATTATTTACGGAGATATGGCCGTTTTGAGTTTTGGCCAATTTAAAAAACCTTAACCACAGATTTTAAGCGTTATCACGGGTTAGTGTATATTTGCTATGATGTTCTAGGCTGCCTGGACTTTGATTTTTTACAATTTTATTTTTTTCTAATAGTTTTAACAACCTTCTAAAATAGAAAAAAAAAAATTTTTTTTAATTCTGATGATCCCAAATTGAGGCTTATTTCGCTCTAACTCCATTATTTACGGAGATACGGCCGTTTTAAGTTTTGGCCAATTTTTTTCTTCATTATTTACGGAGATACAACCGTTTTAAGTTCTGGCCATCTTTAAAAACCAAAATCCTAGTTTAGGAGTGTTTTTACGTGTTTAAGTCTATTCGCTTTGATGTTCTAGACTACCTTGTATTTTGTCTTCTACAATTTTATAATTTTAAGTAGTTTTAACAACCAAATAAAAAAAAAAAAAAAATTTTTCAATTTCGATGATCTTCAATTAAGCTAGACTACCTTGTATTTCGTCTTCTACAATTTTATTCTTTTTAAGTAGTTTTAACAACCAAATAAAAAAAAAAAAAAAATTTTTCAATTTCGATGATCTTCAATTAAGGCTCATTTTGCTCTATCTACATTATTTCCGGAGATACGGCCGTTTCAAATTTTGGCCATTTTCAGAAATCAGAATCTCAGATTTTGAGCGTTTTTACGGATTAGTGTATATCTGCTATGATGTTCTAGACTGCCTGGACTTTTATTTTNTTTTTTTTTTTTTTTTTTTCATATTTGCATTGCTAAAATTGATACTTGTACATACTTGGTAAATAAAAAAAAAATAGTGATTTTTCCCTTCTTTTTAAAAATTTACGCGACGAATGATTATTTTGTATGATTGGAAACAAAATTGGAAGAAATAATATTTTATTTTTGTTAGCAAAATTTTTCTTGTTTCATGCATTTACACGCATAACAGAGACGGAAAAAAAACAAAATACGACTAGACAACATAACGAATAAAAACAATTTGTCCCTGTGCATATAAATACAATCTAATAGTTAATTTTTTGTTTTTTCACACGTGTGTTGAACTCTTGGAATTTTTCATATTGATCACGACAACCGTTATATTATCCAATGATCCCCTGAAAACGATGATAAAATTATAAGTTTGTAACAATAATTTGCGTGTTTTATACGTTTGATGCGAAACAGTACCCAGAGTAACTTGAAAGTGCTAGACTCTTGGCGCCAAAGTGCGGTTCGTCAATTCTCTCCTTGACAAAGGCTACAGCTTCTTCATTAGAAAAGGTATCCCACAAGCCATCGCTAGCTAGTAAAATAAACATTGGATTATGGTCGTCGAGATCAAAGGTTAGTATGTCAGGATCTGCTACCACCAATTTTTTGTCTTTTAAAGGATAATCGCCCAAAGCGCGTGATGTAGCCAAAATACCGGCAACTCTCCACACTCCATTGAAAGTTACCACACCACCTGCTTTGTAGATACGATTTCTTTCTCTTTGCTAAAACGTTTCAAACAAATGAAATAAAATCATGCGCTAAAGACGAGCGTTCATACACTCACCTGCTGAGGCTTGTGATCAAACGACAGTGGGATCGCGTTGCCTTTTCCGTCGCACATGACTCCTCTGGAATCGCCTACATTGGCAACTATCAATTTATTACCCTCTATGATGGCTATGAGAGCAGTTGTGCCTACATAGAAAGAGATTTCAACGTAATTATCGATAAATGTATGCTTAAAACTCGATGCTATGTACAAGACTCGAGAAAACACACCTGCCACATCCATGTTCTTTTTCGCTATTTCAACCAAAAGTTTGTCGGCAGAAAGAATTTGGTCCGTTAGTAATTTACTGTAATTTATTTCGTTTCCATTCAAGTAACTCGTGGCATCAACTTTTGTCATATTTTTAGCTTCTGATTTTTTCAAGTTTGGTTTTACCTGTGCGTGTAAACAAACATTGGATCTTACAAATACTTGCAAAAGCTTTGAGCAAAAAGACTTACTTGTCTGGTAATGGTTTTGGAAATACTATCAATTTTACTGAGTATTTCTGGATCGGTAATGCCAACGATGGTACAATCGTCGGTTAGCGACATCTTGGTAGCCATCGTTTTACACAAAGACTTTTTTTTTGCCAACTCGACTTTTGTACTAGTTTTGATATCCTTACCCAAATCTTTCTTTTCGTTGGAATTTTCAAATTTTCTCGCATTTTCAGGAATTTTGCCGGATGTTAGATTTTTCAATTCCACAATAGTTTGCACAATGTTGGGTACGAGCTTGTCGCGCGCGTAATTAGCAGCAAACTGCAATGCGCGTTAATGTGTATGTGACTGTGAAAATTGAAAAAAAAAAAAAAAAAAAAAAAAAAAAAAAAAAAAAAATTTTTTTAATTTTGATGATCCCAAATTAAGGCTTATTTCGCTCTATCTTTATTATTTACGGAGATACGGCCCTTTTAATATCTAGTTTTCGTCTGAACTCAAAATCTTAGTTTTTCAGCGTGTTCGAGTCCAAATTTAGGATCATCAAAATTTTTGAAAATTTTTTCTTTTTTATGTTAGGCCTTCGCAATTGTACAAAGAATAATTAAATTGTATTAGTTAAGTCTCTATTTAAACAATCAGAAAGCAGCCGCAACTAACGTTCAGTATACAAATCATTTTACACTTGAATATTTCCTTTCAAAAGTTTATATATTTATAAGGTTGATTATTAGGCAAAAGATAGATTGTAAACTCGCCGCAAACAATGCTGGCATTGTCAACTTTTTATTTTTTATCTGTTACATCAGTTGCGGCTGGTTCATAATCAATTGAACAGCTCTTCCGTAAGTAGTAACAATTATTTGAAACAGCGCCATTTAGCGGTCATCAGTTTTTCGTGAAAAGTGGCCTCGAAAATTCTAAATCAGAGCTTCAATCAATTGTAAACCAGCTGCAATCAATTGTTAAGATATGAAGTCAGTATTTTTTTTTTGTTTAATTTGTTTAAAACCTCGGTCCAGTTCATCACAAAACACTACTGCCACTATTCGAAGCACTGTCGAACTCTTTATCCCCACCACGCCAACCCTTGGAGCGAACAAGTACAGGTAGTGAATGTGAGAACTCACTGTTACATACAGTACAGTCAGGTACAGTTGTTGATGGTTGTGCAAAAGGCTCGTTTTTGACACACTTTCTTGTTGATACGCTCTTCATATCACAATCCATCCCATTTTTGTAAACGTATTTTCACTATCGTAAGCAAGCAAACTAATTATCAGTAATCGATGGCAATAGATTGCAACACTTGGAATTTAGTTACTGTATGCTGCTGCACTATTGAGATGCTGGTAAAAAAACTAACGCAAATATGTAGACCCCGATAACCACTGTCGTGTTTATTAAAAATCAGAGCACTGTACCGATGCCTTGAGTGTATAGCTTGTGTTCAATATTGTTTACAAGTACCCTCGGTGAAGTAAAAAAAAAAAAAAAATTACAAAGAGCCTAGAGCTGCAGCAGCAACATTTGTCAAGTCGTGAAAAGTGAATACATACATAATATGTCAACATTGAGCCTTGTGAGAAGATACACTATAGGTACAATGGCAAATAATTATTTTGGATCATATAATTCGAATCTTTCAAGTGTAATTATTGTTTAACCAGTTCAGTTCTTGTTGATAAAAGTGTTATAAATCAGACTCTCTCTTGTGTAAACATTGTCTCAGTACTGTATAATTATCCTCCATAATTTAGAAGCATCACTTGTTTTTTAGTGTATAATAATAATAATAATATGTTTATCGTGACACCTACACATTACTCAAGACATTAGTCAAATGTTTTCGAATCTGTTTAAGGTGAGCAGTGATATGTTTATTATGAATCTCACTTGGAAAATCTCGCGTTTTTTAACAAGTAGAACCGTTTTATTTTCATTTTTTTTTTTTTTTCAGTGCTCAGGCGTGCTTATTCCGCACGAGACACTAGTTAATCTACCAGAGTTACTGTATACCAGGATCAGTATCATGGATAATTTGTTTACACAAACTCTATCCAACGAAGCCTCAAACGACATACCTCAAACGGAAGGCACTGTCTGGATACTTGGAAAAAAATACAATGCCAAAAGAGGTTACCCCCATTAATGTTTATATCGGATGGCTCATTTTCGCAACGATTCTTGTTCCTTGAATGTGTTGTAATTCTTTTAGATATAGAGGCCATTCGTAAGGACATTCGATCAAGACTTTGGTTTACATATCGCAAAGGATTTGTTCCCATTGGTGGTTTTGGATCCACGTTTACATCCGACAAAGGCTGGGGCTGCATGTTGAGATGTGGTCAAATGGTTCTTGGACAAGCGCTTGTATCTTTACACTTGGGTATAACTTTTTTTTTATTATTCATGGCACGTTTTAACGAATAAAATGTGTAAAATATTTTTTTCATCCCCCTATACTAGGTAGAGAATGGCGATGGACACCGGAAACTAGAACGAGTACTTACTTGAATATATTGAAACGTTTCGAAGACAGAAGAGCAGCTCCCTATTCTATTCACCAAATTGCATTAATGGGAGCATCGGAAGGAAAAGACGTTGGCCAATGGTTTGGTCCAAACACGATTGCTCAAGTGTTAAAGTAAGCCGTAATTCAATCGATTTAATCCAAAAAAGGCATTTAACAATATATCATATCATCTTGTCTCTCTGTAGAAAATTAGTTGTGTACGACGACTGGAGTTCCATTACTATTCACGTTGCTCTGGATAATGCATTGGTCATTAATGACGTTGGTAAATATATATATGTACATTACGTACGCAATTGCGTTTGTTTAAGTATACAAGTGCTAACATAGTTATGTATGCATTTACAGTGAGACAGTGTCGCGTGGAAGGAGCAACTACAGCAGAAGTTGACGGTGAAAAGCCTTTGAAAGCACCAAGCCAATGGAAACCCTTGTTACTTTTAATACCGCTTAGACTAGGATTGAACGAAATAAACCCCATTTACATAAATGGCCTCAAAGTAAACATTATTTATTTATCAATGACATGTTTTTGTGCCTCCTCGTCACCGATACTTCATATTTCAGACTTGCTTTCAATTCCCACAATCATTGGGATTAATCGGGGGAAAGCCAAGTCATGCTCTGTATTTTATTGGCTACATTGGTGAGTGCTGATAATAACTAACTTAAACTATAGCAAGCAAGTTTAATCATAATTTTAAATTTATCCAGGTGATGAAGTTATTTTCTTGGATCCTCATACGACACAGCGATCAGGTAGCGTGGATCAAAAGTCTGAAGACAATGAAGTTGATATAGATGCCACTTACCATTGTAAAATTGCTAATCGTATACCAATTATGGAAATGGACCCTTCCGTTGCTTTGGTTCGCAATTTTTTTTTTTTTTTTTCCATTTAATCCAAACATTCAACAAGTATTTCTTCTATTCCAGTGTTTTTTTTGCGCCAATGAAAAGGACTTTAGATTATTGTGCAGGTTGATGCAAGATGAGCTAATTGCTAACGAAAAACAACCCCTATTCGAATTGTGCTCGGAAAGACCAGCCAATTGGTCTCCAGCGGAAGATGTGGCAGCAGAAGCTTTGGGAGCGACGGCATCACCCAGTGAGTAGACAAAGATTAGTTGAAGAATGTCTGATGGTCACACTTGATATCGATGGAATTTTTTTAGTTCCTGGACCCGTGTCTGATGAAGGATTCGAATTGCTTGGTTGACAATTGCCGGTTCAACTGTAAGACACTTTGATGGACAATGCTAAGAAACGTTATCTTTGTTATCCAATTACATTGGAAAAAAAAATCATGATAATGTTGTTGGTAATGAACGATCTTTTTTTGTTCCAAACCATGATATTATGCGTCTATCGTAACTTATAAATTTACGCCGTAACCAACGCATGTCAGTGGAAGAAGATTAATAATTTCATTAACCAGTGTAAATAAGTTTGTTTTAAAAATAACTTTACAAGAGTTGGTTTCTGCGTTATTTAGGGATCTATGGCGATATTTTTTTTTTTTTTTTTTTTTTTTTTTTTTTTTTTTTTTTTTTTTTTTTTTT
>NW_019379896.1:117929-132171 GCF_000648655.2 Copidosoma floridanum | reverse complement strand
AAAAAAAAAAAAAAAAAAAAAAAAAAAAAAAAAAAAAAAAAAAAAAAAAATACAAATCTTTTCAAGACAAGATGCACTACCTGACCTCCATGGCCATCAAATACGGCAAATAAGGAAACGCCCGAGTCGGTTATATCCTTATTTATGACAAATCTGTCTTCCATGTGTGCTCTGTGACCCTGCAAAGCGTAAACCGCTACGTTATCTTTCAACAGTTCCCAGTCAGCTTTCTTACTCGAGGCATTGTTTACGAGAAATTGAAACTTTGAAATCTAAAAACAATTATTCATGCTAAAATTGGTCAATTAAACAGCATCAAATCATCCATTTACATTAATAAAGAACTTGAACCTTTGAGGTTGCCTGTTTCAGGCTACTTTGTATCTTTTGTAATGCAGTCTGGCTCCAGGGGTCAATTAGTCTTACATAAATGAATACTAGAATAATTATCAGGCATGTCACCATCAATTCTGGTTTGAAACAATAAGTACCAAGTATATGCCACAAATGATTTATTGATGCAGTGATCCCCGCTGTGGGTAATGTACCCACAGCAAATTTTGACATCAATTTAACGTGTGACAGATAAGTCTGAAAAATTAACGATGATGATCATGTATTGTAAACCGTGTGTATATCTTTTGCTATGGGCAAGAATAACCCTTAAAATTAAGTGCAACAAAGAAAACGCAAAATTTTCAACAAAAGGAACAGAAAATGATATTACCTGGTACAAAATTCTATCTTCCAACTCGTCATCCATATTTTGATTTTTTCTTTATTTCAATCAATTAAAAAAATACCATTTTAATATAATGCAAACATGATACAATATAGAGAGCACTCAACGAATCACAATTAGCTTGCGCATTTTTCTCACTGCACTCTAAAATATATTAACCTGTCAAGTGTTGTTGTTGGGTATACATGGAGAGAAAACACTATACTAATACTAATCAATAGTACTTGAATGATAACAATGTGTTGTGTGATGATTGATTGACGTAAAAGTATAGGTGAACTTTGGAAGCTCCCGCATCATCATATAAGAGTTATACTTATAACACATTAACTCCTTGGAGAGAGGAACAGAGACATGATCGTGCGTGACGCACGGAAATAGACTGAATTCTGCTGCGATAAGTACACGTCAATTATTAGATTCGTTTGGGGGGCGCTTAATGCTTACTTATCAGTGCTCTCGAAAGTGGCGAGCTCACCAGAGCGGCTCTCGCGAGTCTCATCAGATTAGACGTAAGTAACTAAGTAAATAATAAATATTTATAATGGCCAAGACCATAAATATATAGATGTACCGGCTGTAGGAATTTGCTCGGAGGAGCTCCAAGGCAAACTCCAAACGAACCTATATTGCGTCAAGAGAGGCGAAAAAGGAACGACAAAAAATTAAACATCTTTTATTTTGTACGAAAAAATTTAATTATTTATCAATGTTGTTTTGAAAAAAATGTTTTGTACAAAAACTTAATATTCGCAGGTATTTCTTCCAAACTTTTTCTTTAATCGATACTATCGAGCTCTTCTATAAACATTTTACATTTTTCTTTTAGAACCTTGACAGCTTCTATGAATAAAGTTGCACTAGATAGAGCTCCAATGGATTCGATAGTGACTAGATGACAAAACATGTTATGAGGGAAACTGAGTATCAATTCAAACAATTAATTAATGATATACTTACAAATGTAGTGGTCTGGTACTCTTCCCAACTCGACGCAATCTTTCAAGTCGTGGTGACGAAACACATTTCTAGAGCAGCTATCGTATCTTACATTTTTTATTCTTGCCTCTGGGCCTTTTAAAGTTTCCACTACTTCTACAACACCTGGGCTGAAGCAACTTTTAAGCCTTTCTGCGCCTTCTCCCCTGACTGGTCTCACAATTTTTATGTGTGGTAACAATCTGTATGATGCAGTGGCTAAACATAAGTTTAAAAATTGCCACAGGATGAGTACTGCGTTACTCTTGAATTTTTCTTCTCTTAACCTTACCTACAGGGGAAAATTTTGCGTGGTCTTTGCCAATCCCCTTGACCGCATCCATAACTGCATGTATCTCTTGATATGGTCTCATTTTACATAATAAAATATTATCCTCAATCACACCAAACAGTTTATCTCCCTTGGGATAAAGATCTCTCTGTTTACCAACAGCGATCCATTTGATGTCTTTACTGTAAACTGTGTCGCAATGGTAACACATACAAAAAAGAGAGGGTGTGTCAAAAATAGAGATGAAACGGGGGAAAAAAAAAAAACATTATTTACAATTTGCTAAAAATTACCATTATTTCCAATGTAAATATCGTCTGGCCTTCTTGCATCTTTCGGTGCCAGTTGATTCCATCTGCACGTTACCTTTAATTCATATCTCAACGTGTCTTGATCGCTGACTTCGTCCAACTCACCAGTGGTCGAGGTGGTAGTGGCAGGTCTTGAAGGATACTCAAATAATCTTGGATCCGCCTTAAGGGGTACGAGTCCTAATCTACGTCAATACAACTCGGATATAAAATTGTCGATGGGACATTAATTTGCAAAAGTTTACATAAACAATGTTTAAACCTGTGTGCAAATACTTCGTCTTGAATTATACTTGTGTTATTGTACATGTAAACTTTGTCAATGGCCATTGAAGGCACTTCGCTCAATAAAATTCTTCTAAAGGCATTAGCTAGAGCAGCTGAACATCCAATCAGATCAAATTCCAATTCATACTTGTCCTTGCTTTCGTTAATGATATTTATTTTAAAGTCCTGCAAATATGAAAGTGTTGATATGGTAGTGCGGTAACTTAACATTTATTGATTTATTTAATAACTTTTGTCGTCTTACCTCTTTAAACTTATCAAAAGTCCAGTATCCGTGTAAATGCAAAAGGTTAGAGAATTCAAAAGACTGAGGAAAAATAAAGGAGATTATGTCACTTTTTTCATAATATGGAATAATGACAAATGACTCACGTTGGGCATTGCATGCTCTTCCATCAGGACAAGTGGTTTTTTTGTTTTTTCCATTATTGATTGGTACCTATGTAGTTTAACCGAGTTTATGCACGAAAAAAATCCCGTGATAAATTACCGTCTATTCAATACGGGTATTTATTTCGAGGTTAAACACACGATTTTAAATCAATCGCTTTTTAGAGACGTTTCTCTTATTATTATTATCTTGACAGAAACGCGATTACCAAAAATAGCTCCAACTTTGAGCAGTTTTAATATAAAATCAAATTAAAAATAAATTTGTTAACGAAAAAATTTACAAATTAACAAATCTCTTAACACACAAAAAATTTCACTCAGTGTGCGCGCTCACCACCACACCCCCAGCGGCAGAGAGGAGAGAGTATACCAAGTTGGCAAGTAGGAGAACTAGGTTGACAGCCAAACAAAGAGAGCACAACAATATAAATCACGAAACACGGAATCACGAGCGCATTCAGCACAAAATAGGTGTATAATAAATATATTGTTTATTTTATTTATTTATTTATTGGATAATAAGTAAGCCCAAAAGTATGTATGAATGACAATTATTAAAACTTGCAAAATTATTTAATAACTGCGACCAAACAATGTATAAGACTTGGGCTTTGCTTGACAACTGTGATGTATACAATCGAGTTTTTTAATTTCTTCGATGCTGCCATCAGGCTGATTTGTTGGAATACATAAACTTTTGGCTCCCATCGACGGTGCTCCTGGCTCATCACCGCCATCATCTCTATAAAATGCAATAATAATTAAACTTGATGAAAATAATGTGTATATATATATATATATATTAAAATGCAGACCTAACGCTGTCAGCCTTGATTTTGTCCTCGCATTCAATCCTCTCGCAGAATGGTGCAAGAATAAGATTTTTTTCATCAAGATACTTGCAAAATTCATTCCAGCTGTGAGTTTGCTTAATGTGCTGCATCAGTTGGTTTCTTGCTCTATAAAATAGTTATAAATGCGTTATACGAGGCACGTTCAACTAGTGCACTTGAAATTGCAAGAAAAATAAACTTACTTTTCCAATAAACTGGCTTGGATTTGATTTAATAATTTAACGAGAAAACTATAAGCTTCCGCTCTGCTGGCTACCGTTCTTTCCAAAGTATCTCTTCTTACAAAAGTAACTTGACTTTTTTCCAAGTCTTTTGGACCCAATTCGATTCTTACGGGGACGCCTTTTAACTCCCAGTGATTAAACTTCCACCCTGGGCTATAATTATCTCTGTAATCTCCCTTGATTCTGAGCTCTCCCCTTTTAATGAGCTCTTTTTCCAAGTGGTTGCACTCGCTCATTAACGTGTCCTTTTGTTCTTGGGATGTCGATGCCGTGATTCCGCAGGGAACTATGATGGCTTGTATCGAGGCAACTCTTGGAGGTATAACGAGACCCTTGTCGTCACCGTGAACCTACAATTGACAAGTGAATCGAATGCTCGTGAAATTGGTGTATATTATTCATCTTGGAGTAAATCAACGCATCAAACAGACCATTATCATGACACCGATGGTTCGCGTCGTGATGCCCCAAGAATTTTGATAAACAAAAGTCTTGTCACCACCTTCGTGGGCACCTTCGATTTGAATGTCAAACATTTTGGAAAAATTTTGACCCAAGTGATGACTAGTAGCACCTTGAATCGCACGACCACTCGCCGAAATATAAGCCTCCACGGTCAAGGTGTAATCACCACCGGCAAACTTTTCCTTCTCTGTTTTTCGGCCTTTAACAACCGGTACAGCTAAAAAATCTTCATAAATCTGTGTGTACAAATCTAAAATTTGCAACACTTCTTCATCAGCTTCGGCCTTGGTGACAAAAGCCGAATGACCCTCCTGCCAGAGAAACTCGCGGGTGCGCAGAAACGGTTGAGGATGTTTAAACTCCCATCTCTGCAACGATGATAATAATAATAATTATAATTTTTAAACATTAATAAACATTATATACGCGCAGTACACGTACCACTACATTGTTCCACTGGTTGAGTTTCAGTGGGAGGTCGCGATACGACTTGAGCCACTTTGCATAAGCCGGATACATGACAGTTTCGGAGGTGGGGCGAATGGCAATGTGCTCAGCTAGATCCGATTCACCGCTCTTGGTCACCCAAGCAACTTCGGGCGCAAAGTCAGCAATGTGGGTTTTTTCTTTTTCGAGAGCTGCCTTGCTCACGAAAATCGGAAAATAACAGTTTTGAACACCAAGCTTTTTTATTTCCCGATCGAAAAAATCTTTGATAGAGTCCCAAATGGTAAAACTCCAGGGACGTAGTATGTAACAACCCGAGACGTCGTAGTACTCTATCATTTCCCCCTTTGTAATGACTTGAGAGTACCAATCTGAGAGATTTTCGCTTTTTTTAGCCTCGAGGCCTAGTCTCGTTCCGGTCTTGCTGCTCGATTCGTCTTCCTTGTGGTTCTCGTGCTTCTTTGCACCGTTTCCCAGAGATGGCTTGGCAACTTGGGACAGTTTCTGACTCTTTGCCTTAATCTCGCGCGATGCCTGACCACCACCACCCACTGGCACGTAGTCTTTGCCAAATGTTTCTTTGTACTTGAGCTTTAAAGCTTTAAGGATCTCGATCTCACGATCGATAACCGATTTCTCGGCTTTTTTGGCTTTGAGTTCTCGAACCATGCAACCTTGATCACTTATATGCTGCTCCAAATTCGAATTATCGCCACTAGACTCTTTTTTATTGCCCGACACGTCCAAGGGCACCCAATCTTTTCCAGTCAACTTTTTATAATCATTTTTTAAATTCATTAGAATCGCAACTTGTTTGGTTACGGTCACTGCATCGGGTTTTGAGTATTTTAAATTAACTATAACATCATTTTGCTTTTTTATCTCTTGCGACAAGGAAATGGCATTACTGTCGTCTACCATTTTTTTATTTTTTGAAATCACAGAGTTTGCTTCCGGAGCTTTTTCGTTTGAAACCTAAAAATCATTATGTATGCAATCAAGTCAGTCACACGCAATCAAATTCTAAAACTTTGCGTATTTACTTTTTTCGGAGCCAAAGCTGGCGATTTGCAGTCGGGCTTCCACTCTTGGTCAGTGAGACTTTTCCACTTTGCTTTTAAATCGACAAGTATCTTTACTGCAGCATCAATTTCAGCTTTATCCACTTTATCCAATTTTAATTTTCTAACTATATTGCCTTGGGCAGTTATAGCTTTGCTCAACTTGTCGACTTCATCTTCATTTTTATGGTGCTAAGAATAATAAATAAACAACAAACACATACGATGGACAAAAATAGGTAAGTTAAGTAAAAGAAGTAAAAAATCAAGAAGAAGCTGATTGTTTTATAATTACAGCTGACGTAGTCTTTACAGCAGGCGGATCATTACTAGGTTTCCAGTCTTGACCCGTGATTGATTTATAATTAGCTTTAAGATTCAAGAGTTTTTCCACATCGGCAGAAATTATAGCTTTGTCAGCTTTGGCACTTTTCAAATCTCGAATTTTGTTCCCTTGAGCTATTATTTTTTCGTTTAATTCAATAGCTGAAGCGTCCGTTTTGGTGACCTATTAAATTAAGGATGAGTAATATTTTTATTTTTATAGTTTAAACTATGTTATCAGACAATAGAAAAATTAAGAAATTTTTTTTCGTCAATTCGACATAAAACTTTGATAGACACAGAGCATATGGAATGAATACACGTCGAAAGTAGAAGGAATCAAGCGTGATTGGTCATTGCCACAAACAACATATAAGGCCCTCCTTTCTCCTTTCATCCTTTCCCTTTTCTTGCTTGCGCGCACACACAAACACACCACTGATATATATATATATGTTAATCAAGTGTAGGGAAATGAAATTACGTATAGTCATACCTTTGAGACGGTTGATTTGTCCGCAGCACCAGGCAAAGCGATGGTACTGTGACCATCAGGTATATGAAATAGAATTAAAGGTTGCTCGCGCGAAGAGTGAGCCGTGGCCTCTGCGTAAGGAAGGTCGCAGCGGAAAAAGCCTTTTCTCTGCAGTTGAATGATCTCTCCGTGTTTGACTCTTTGTAGCTCAGTTTCTCCAAACATTTCGATTTCTCTCTGCAAAAATGAAAAAAGAGTAAAAATAAAAAAAATAAATACAAAATTGAAAAAAAAATAGAGGAAAATATTTGCCCACCCTCGTGTCTTTGGCGACAAAGTCCTTGAAATCGTCATCCTTGGCTAAAACGGGCTTGGTAATAATGTGATCAAAGTAAACGGCGTAGCACGGAATCGCACTCTTGGACGTCTCGGATTTGTCAGCAGCTATCCAAGTCAGCTTCAAAGTATTTTTAAAATCTTTGTTGTCAAGATTCAAAGACGCATCCACTTTGATGATTTTGCCGTTTGCATTCTTTTCGATATTTTCTATCATGAGATTGCCCCAATTAATGAAAGTTGCGTTTTGACCTTGTTTCAAAGCTTGAGCGTCCTCCTCCTCGATGAGTATGTTTGGGGACACGCGCACCTGCTTCGTACCGATGGACGGATCCTTTGGGTGATTAGGAACCGTGAGAAATCCCTCAACGGCTCCCTTGACGTGGACGGGCACCGTATCACCAACGGTGAGGGCTGTGTACCTAACGGCCACGGGATCAATGACCTTTTTGTTAAAAGACCATATTTTATCCCACTCCATAAAGACGACGGATCGCGAACTGCCCTGGGCAATGATAAACTGCTTTAGACCCTCGACGGTCATTCCCCTGCGCAAGATTCCTCGCACGGTCGGGAAACGTGGATCATCCCAGCCGTCGACCAATCCCTCGGCAACGAACCAGGTCAGCTTTCGCTTCGAGAGCACAGTGTTGGTCATATTGAGCCGGGAGTATTCATAAATATAGGGACGATGCAGCCCAAGAGCGTCCACGAACCAATAAAATTGCTCATCTCTGTCATGATACTCGGTCGTCCGTAAGGTATGCGTGACACCCTCGATCGCGTCGACGATCGGACAGGCAAAGTCGTAAGTCGGATAAACCTTGTACTTTGTTCCCGTCTTTGGATGAGATTCTGGCTTGCATCTGTAAATCGTGGGATCGCGCAGACAGCCGTTTGACGACTGGTAATTGATTTTAGCCCTGACACAGCACTTTTGACCCCTCGTCGAGCCTTTAATCATTTCACGCCAGAGCTCCAAATTTGCCTCAATTGTATTATCTCGGTTGACCGATGGAAGATTCTGATCTCTTTGCTCTTTCATCCGTTCGGCTGGAGTATCGTCGACAAAGGCTTTCCCGTTTCTTATCAACTTTTCGCAATAATCCAGCATCAGGTCAAAATAATCGGATGTATGCGTAAAGCGGTCAGGCTTTATCTGTAGCATTTTGAGATCTTCTAGAATAGCTTTTTCAAACTCGACGTTTTCCTTGGCAGGATTCGTATCGTCAAACCTCATGATGAGTTTTCCCTCGAAATGGTCTGCATAGTATTGATTTAATAGGGCGGCCTTGGCATGTCCAATGTGCAAGTAACCACTAGCTTCGGGAGGAAAACGCACGACAACCTTTCCTTTTTGGGCACCAGGTAAATCAACAAATTTGGCTTGCTCCTTTTTTTGGGCCGTTTTTTGAGCAGCAACAGTTTTAGAATGAGAAACGGCGCTCCCTTTGGCCTCTTTGCTACCATTTTTTGAGGCAATTTCCAAGGCGGTTTCAACTTCCGGTAATGCTTGAACTTGTTTGTACCATCTGTACAAATTTGGATACCTTTCTTTGTGGGAATCAATATTATTGGCTTCTGACATTAATTCCGAAAACAGGCAAATGTCTGCGATGGTCAGGTGTTTTGCTACCAACCACGTTCTCGTCGATAACACAAGATTCAAATAAATAAATACATCTGTTGCTTCGTTCTTGGATTTCAAACGATTCCCAGAAAATGTCAACCAGTGATCCACTTCTGAGCGTACAAAAGCATCACTGCTGCCTAAAAAAACAGCTTGTTGGTGAAAATCTTAAATATAATAATAATGTACGCTTGAAATTCTCACCATAAAGATCGTCATTTCTTGCTCTTGACAAATATCTGGCAACGCTGATGCCTGTATCTCCCAGGAGCTTGCCATTGCTGCCAAATAGTTGAAGCTTGGCTGGATTCTTTCCGAAATCATTGGACCAAACGATTTGGAACTCGGAATTAAGTTTGGACTTGACAAGTTCAACCGTTGCTAAAGTTTCTGCAAATTAAGAAATATTGTTGCTCTTACTTAAAGCTTGCCACTGTAAATACATTCTTTTTTCAAATACATGTTATTAAAGTCACGTGTGCGATAGTATTTGCGTATATATGATTCAACAAGTAAATTTGTTATTTAAAATAATACTGAAAAACGTATACCAATCGGAGGATTAGCCGCATTGATGACGAGTTTGAGCTGCATCATAAAGATGGACACAAATTACTCTTGGACACTTTAAAACGTGATTGCGCGCACACCGTGATGACCATATAATATCTGTAGTACTGTTATAAGTTACAAGTTTTGAGGAAATAATCAAAAATTATGTATGAGATAGATAAAGCAGAGAAAAAAGAAGGGTATCATTAGTTATATACTATTACTAGTACTAAGACTGTCTTACATGTATAAATTACCTTGCTTCAGGTTTAGGTTATATTGCGAACTTTGGCTTTTCGCTTCTGATATATATATATATATATATATATATATATATATCGACCTGAAAGAGGAANATAAGTTATTATTATATATAACACATACATATATATATATATGTATGTGTTACACACTAAAAATAACTTATACTCAGTAATGGCTAGGTATAATTATTATTATATATATATGATAAAGCGGACAGCGGACCTAGCCTATACGTCATATGCTGCAGCTGTAAAAGTAATTCGAGTACCATGTTAAATTTTATTACCGAATATACTTGTAACATTTAATCAATGAGTTATGTTTTTTTACCGGACACTCAGTTTTTTAAGACATGTTATCATAAGACCACTGGAGTGCAGCAATCAAACACGATGTTACTCTGTACCTGGTAAGCCACCTTATATTTATCCAAATAGATTAAAGCGTGCATTGTATAACATCTTCGGAAGAGTTGATTTGTGTTTCTGGACTCTGGTAGTAGTTAGTTATAAAAAAAATACTAATTTTTCGCATCTTAAAGTTTGTTAGTTTTTTTTTTTTACAACAGGTGTTGCAGGGAAGATTAAAAAAATTGGCAAAAAAGGTCCTGCCATAGAAAAAAAAGTATTGGATGTAGAAACGGATGTTGACAAATTATTAAAGTATTGCTGCGGCACGAATATATTGAAAGAAGGTGGCCAAGATGTCGAATTAAAACCAGATTCAGAATATCCAGATTGGCTGTGGACTATCCGAACTGGACCAGCTCCACCGCTCGAAGAGCTTGATCCAAATACCAAAGTATACTGGAGGAGGCTTAGAAGAGAGGGGCTTAAAAGAAACAACATGCTAAATAAGCTAAAACCTTTTTAATTTTCATTAAACAAGACAGAGTTTTTGAAAGATTAAATGCTGTAAGTGATGATATTTTGTTATTAAATTTTCTTAGTAAAATTTTTTCTTTTCCAAAAACTTGAAACCAATAATTACCAATACTCATTCTCACCATGGCTCATGTACCGTTTAATGTTGTCTTTTATTGTTTCATTGATTATTATATCGCAAGAAAGATTTCTTTTTCAATTTATCTTGAATTTTTCAAGCTAGCAAAAGTTTTCGTATCCTCTACATTTAAGTATAAATATGCGAGTATACATTGAATGAAAAAAAAAAATTTAACTGGACGTGATGGCCTATTTTTTAAATATTATTGAATGAGGTATCAAAAACTTTTGCGGGAATAATTATTTATAGAAAGTATTTATGCATTCATGATTAAATCTAATATACTTTTTGGCCATCATTTTTCATGTTTTTCATCAAAGTAATTTAAGCACAATGAAACTCTTGAATCACCGTTTCTACTCGTTGTCTTGATACATCATTGCAAGGCAATTCTGAAAAAAAAGAAATACAACTTCGATGGATAAAAAACAAAAATGCAGTTATGATTATAAACATAAAATATCAAGAATGAAATTTTTCACCAACTTGTATTTGTAGGAAAAAATTTTCATGGCAACTAAAATAGTTTTACCTATCCATGTGCTAGACTGTATTTGTTTTCACTGTCAATGAGTTTGGTGTTATTTGCAAGTTGAACATGACTCTTCTAATTGAACGATGTGTGGAAGCACTGCTTTGAATCCACTTTAGTTTTCTCTTTCGTATTCAGCAGTCACGACCTTTACAATCATAACTTCGATTGTTACAAGCAAAAAAAGTACAACAAACGTTGCCAAGCTATACTCCTCTTGACTCGATATGACTCTGTCGCTTTTTATCGCCACCAATGTTAGAAAAGATGTTGCAGTAACTAGCATTTTAAAGGGTAACAAAGAAAAAAGAAAAAAAATAAAACACAAGCAAAAGCGCCTGTTAATGTAACTTGAATGCCATCAGCTCTGGGTTTTTTGGCTCATAAAATCTAATAAGTCGTACAACAATAAACGGCAAACTTATGGGAAAAAAATAAAAAAATAAGAAATATAAAATTGGTAATTTCACGAGGGGAAAAGCGAGCGATTAAAAAATTTACTCACGAGACTGTACAATCGCATGAAAAACATTTCTCATTTAATTGAGATCTGCAATCAAGTATATAAATATTTGTTTATTGAGGCTGCCATTACTTTGTGCAATTACGTTATCGTAAATATTAAAAGCTGCACTCGTTTATTTGAAACTTTTACAGTAGATAAAAAATACACAAGATTTTGCATTAGACGGCAAACACACCAACTGAGTTTTGAAGAAGAAAAAAAAAGCACAACATAATATACGTATTTGCGCGAGTGTTGAAGATTTAATAGTACAAGTATTGTAAATTTTTTGTTTGCACACCATGCAAAACCTATGCAGAGATAAGTATCAAAGGTATATCAAGTCAAAAGCGGCGGCAGCAACTGTTTGAAAGTGTAAGCGGTGGGTAACTAATATAGGTCGAGAAACTCGGACCCGCAGTTAAAGAAGGAAGCATGTGGAATCGGGTAAGAGGTAACTCTTACGTCATGGTGGTGGATTACTTGAGTAACGCCTGTTGCACCGATGTAAGATGTAAGACTTTGATCGAGTGCTACTTTCACTGGAATTGAAACTCTTTGTCTGTATACGTTATAAATTATTACGTTTTTCTCAGCATCTGCAATACCTGCATACATGCATTTTACATGAGAGTGGATACTACCATATTATTGTATACTTTTGACTTTTTAACGTAAATATATTTAAAACTGTAATTATTGCACAAGTTTGTTGTCGAATTCAATATGTCGGTGAGATGCTGCAATTGACGCGTTTCTTTGGTACCTATAGATCTCAATCATTTGTATTATATAAAAATTAACATGTTATGTATGTATGATCCTTTATCATCAAAGTTGGTTTTCTTAATACGTATGGGCGGTGTGTAGGTGTGATGGGAAAAAGAATATTAGTTGATTAACAGAGTTGAAAAGTTAACTTAAATTTGATCATTAACATTTATGCTTCTAGAAGATAAACATGAGTCGCGAATCGGGTAACCTGTATATACTGGTAAAAAGTAAATAAAACCATGAAAATAATTGTTTCAATAACCCAATAACCTTAGGATATAATCGGAATACCAAAGTATTCATTGTTCAAATCGATAGAGAGGGGTGCGAGGTTGGTGTCACTTGTTACTTTTTTTTTTTTTTTTTCATACATGCACAAAAAGGTGGGAAAATTCTGCAAAATTTTTAACATGGAGGGAAAAATGTGGCTATGGTTAATTTACACACAGCAAATGGCTGCAAATAAGGCACGTGCAGGTAGGGCGCTTTTTTAATACTTAACGTTCTCCTCTTTGTTTTTGCCTTCAAACAAACAAACAAAATCGTTTGTTTTATCAAATTTACATAAATATATGCAAAATACCGAGGTATGCCAATAGAAATGAAGTTTTAAATATGATGACAATGAGACAAACATTAAGTATAAACCATCGGCACGTAATAGAAAGTCAGTGATAGGCCGTTATTATGTTGAGCAAGTGCGTGCGCACGCCTATTTTGCGTAGGTATTAAATAAATATGCAAGTACAGGATACCTACCTGCACTAATCTTTTTACTATTACAGCTTATATTTAAAAAAATCCCTGAACGCACCGTCACGGTACCAAGATAATTATCTTGTATCTGCTGGAAAATAGAAAAATTTGTGAATGTTAATCGAGGTGTTGCATTGGTCTTTTTTGGAGTCTTTTCACGTTTGTCGGTGTATATGTTATTACGCGGATACCAGGAATACACTTGTTTCAATTCAAAATATATATGTACCGAGTTTCAATGTAATTTTCTATAATCACGATTTATCCATCTATATCGGAATGAGAGAAAAAAATGTATCAACCCGACGTTTTATGGTAATTGATCATTTTTCCATGATATGTAATAAATTGAATAAGATAAAAATAAATTTTTACTCAAAGTCTACTATGAGTAGATTTTTCATGAAGGTCGAGTGTTTTTTTATGGAACAGCTCATCTAGATGGATGTATTTTATAAATGCCAAGAGGCGAGTCGAAAAGAGAAAGCGCCCCGGGTACGGCACTTGGGCATACCTACTGTGTTTAGCGCACGTTTACATATTATAGCTGCGCTTATAAACTTATATATATTGTATTGTATACATATATACTTACTATTAGTTACGAGATAACGTGGAAGACGAGAGATACTTATCTATATACGTTATAAAATATGTAGTCCCCTAGGTCCGTTTTATTGTCGTTTTAGTTTTCAGTCTGTGGCTCCAGCCAGCGAGTCTACACTTACTTTTCTAAGTAGTTTGGAATACAAGTTGAGAATACAAGTATATAAATACCCTCGATATAAGCTTTTAAAAGTGTTTAAATACAACAACGAATATCGATCTATATATATATATACCAGTGAGTGTTTGTAAAAATTATTATTACTAGTTACGTGTATAATATTACTTAACATATATTAATAATAATCTACCAGAGTGTAGGTATACGTTATGAGTGTATTAGCAGATGGTCTACTACAGTACTACTACTACTTATACTACTATACTTTATTTATATATATATCTCGATATGACTCTGTCGCTTTTTA
>NW_019379896.1:102777-114190 GCF_000648655.2 Copidosoma floridanum | reverse complement strand
TTTTTTTTTTTTTTTTTTTTTTTTTTTTTTTTTTTTTTTTTTTTTTTTACAATTCATGACGTAAGCAGGCAATAAAAAAATCATATTTTAATACAGCCTACCCTGCCTACCCTGGAAATAATTTGTTTAAAGTGAAGGAAAACGTTGGTGTAAAAGGTCGTTGTTTACTTGGAATACTCACTCAAAATTTCAGTGGGCATGTAAAAGTTTGGAAAAAATTTTTTAATCACATCCAAGTACATACGTGTAGATATAAGATTTATATTTTTAAGAGGTTTTCATCATTCAACAATCAACAGTTGTAAAAAATGCCCAACAAAAATTTTATACTATGATGCGAACAATAAAATATAACTATTCGGTTAAAAACATTTCGAAACTTGATAAGATAACCAAACAGCGTACGACGTATGTATCCACCAACACTTGTTAATGACGAATGAAACATTGACTTTTCACTGTCCTTGAAATTGATATAAATTAATCTATTGTCTGTTGTATCTCATATCAAAGAAAGTTTATGATATAGCTAGTTATTATTTGTTTTACCTATACTATATTATATTATACATGAGGGAGAACGAGTAAATAAAAATAATTGTAGTTTTATGTTTCATCAGTATACAATTTCGACAATAACGCCATGACGGGGCTGTCGCCGCAACACCGCGTATAAAATAGAAAAAAAAAATAGTAGGACAAAAAGCACTTATTCTTCTTTCAGATGTGTAAATGAAAAAATGGCTTGCCAACAAACTACCGATTAAAATTTTCCCGTCTTGGCCAAAACTATCCTAAATGGTGTAGATAATTAATTTGCTCTTGGCTTATTCCATAATTTTCATACAAGATGATAAACTCCTCGGATTACGTAAAAGCCATCGAAGGCGGCATTCAGCCTACTCAGGTATGCATATTTTTCATTGATAATTATAATGTTGAAAAATATCGAAAGCTTGGGGTACTTTACTGGGTGAAAAAATTGTACACTGTTATTTTTTTATAAATTCAAAGGGGAATAGGAAAATTTGTTTTGGGCGCTGCAGCCACGTGCTTAGCACATTGATTAAATATTGATAAATATTGATGCACATCAATCTGTACTCGTATATGAAAAAGTAGCGAAAAAACTAAGTGGTGCAAAAACATTGCGACGAATACTTAAAAAAACGTAATAATAATCATTGACATTGTTTTTTATGACAACAGGCTGTAGAAACGAAACTTTACAAAAGAAGGTGGTTGATTCTCATCATCTTCGTTTTGTACAGCGCTAGCAACGCCATGCAATGGACTCAATATTGCATTATAACGGACATAGTTAAAAAGTACTACAGCGTGTCGGATACGGCGGTTGACATGACGAGCATGATTTACATGTTTACGTATATTTTGTTCATCTTTCCAGCGAGTTATTTTCTCGACAGATTCGTAAGTATATGGCATTACGTAAGTACATGGGATGTATATTTTACCGTTTTCAAAAGCAACTTGATTTTTCATCCAACGTAACGTTAAAATTTCGAGAGTAGCGTTAGTTTGGCTGTTTGTACCGAAAGAATGAAAAACAAAAAAAAAGCATTAATTTATCGTAGGGTCTCCGCTACGCAGTCATTTTGGGGGCTCTAGGAACAGCCGTAGGCTCTTGGATAAAAGTCTTAAGCGTCAGTCCTGATGGATTTTGGATAACATTTTTGGGCCACACCTTGGTCGCTTTGAGTCAAACTTTTATTCTTTCGGTGCCTGCACGATTAGCTGCTGTTTGGTTTGGTCCTGATCAAGTTAGTAGCGCATGTAGCATCGGGGTCTTTGGTAATCAGGTAACTATAACTTTTTATGAATGTACTTTTTTTTTTTTTTTTTTTTTTTTTTCAATCTTGACTTTCATGTACCAAAACTTGCTCCCCAAAGAATTAAAAGTTTATAAAAAGCATACTCAACTAGTGTTGAAAATATTGTTTTCAAACAATCGGCTACCACCGTATTTTTAAAGTCTCCTATATACAATATTCTTGTATGATCACTGTCAAAACATTATCTACATTATCAATCATCACATGAGAAAAATGTCTTGGACACAATATATTTCATACGCTCCATCGGTCGCTCTTTAAACTATATTTTTGTCAAACTGACGACTGTTGTTGGCACTATATTTATGATCATGCGCCTAATCGTATTGTATACGTCCTACATAATATAATAGACCATACAAAGGATGTAGCTAATTATGTACACAATTTATCCTATTATAAGTGCAAAATAAACAAGTGAAGCACGTCATGTAGTTAGTAGTTAGCTTGAATGAAATATCTGATTGTTAGGACAAATGAGTATCCTGCATTAAAATGCGTATTAGCTGATGAGATGTACGCTTATCCGGTTAACGATCATGATGGATAGTACTGGGGCTCCGACATAATATATAGGTATCATGTACGTATATTTGTCTCTATTAATATCACGTTAAATCGCTCGTGAAAACGTAACTGATTCGCTTGACTCGTGTCCGCGTATCCGTTCATTATTCCAAAAGTGTACTGCTCATTTTACATTCGCGCCATATTTTGAGCATATAATATGTGTACCGTGAATTGTCCGGTACTTTTAATGAGGCTCAAAATAAAAATACAATATTTACAAACAAAACTTGATAAAAAAAAAAAATAATAATAATAATAATACGTAAAAAGTTACTATGAGATTATCAATTTTTTCAATTAGCCAATGTTTTGGGAGAAACGTGGGATATTTTATGGAAGAATAAGTTTCTGTTATTAACATACATACAACAGATATATGTAAGTACTCCAACAAAAACAGAAAAAATTCCAACTGTAGCTTTCAAGCTAGAGTGAAGACTTTAGTATCAATTTGTATCGCAGACATTTGTATGAAGTATCAATAATTATTATAGTTATCAAAATTTCTCTCATACCATCGTACAAGTTGAAAGGTTTCAAACGCGAAAAGTTAATAACTCACGGTGTAGCACAAAAATTACAATCATCGAGGTATATCCAATAATGGAATCTTATTTTTTTGCATCGGAAAAATTAAGTAAGATTAAAAAACTTGTACGTTGTTGTTTCTCTTTTAACACAACCAATTTTAAATTTTAATTTAATTTAGATTCACTTTAACTAAATAAACTACTTGGAAATAGTATATCACGCACCTAGTGATCGAGGTTAAGAATGTCGGCTTCGCCTCGGGCGTTTATTCACGTGAAATCTAATGCATTTCTTAACCTCCGAGCGTGGTGCGTATTCTGTTTTTCATTAATCCTGATGAAAAAAAAGTTTCGAGAGTATGATGATTTGTTAGTATTTTTATGTTAAAATTTAGTTTTGCACGCAGTAGGTATATTGATTGGTTAAAGAAACAAATCCAAGTGAAATTTAGTCTTAACCAATATGGAGTACGGCTTATAAACAAATGCTTAATTAATACTCTTTCAGCTTGGCATAGCCATAGGTTTCCTTTTTCCACCAATGCTCGTGCGCGACTCCGAGGATTTAAATGTTATTGGCCAAGGCTTAAAACTGATGTTTTATATCGTGGCGGTCTTTACATTGGTTATTTTCGTCCTCACTTTATTGTGTAAGTAAATGTCATTCGTCCACAAAAGGTTTAAACAAAAAGCACCATATAGAATACGTATACTATTCATAAGACTTGCCGTGATTCAAAAATTTTTGTATTTATTTGATGATTACAGTTTTTAAAAATCAACCTTCCTTGCCACCAAGTCCAGCTCAGGCTGTTCGGGAAGAGTCGGAAAGGCCGGAAGACTTTTTGCTATCGGTAAAAAGACTCGTGACAAACACAGGCTATTTATTACTTTTGCTGAGTTACGCCATCAACGTAGGGATATTTTATGCTATTGGAACTCTCCTTAATCCGATCGTTTTGGTGCATTTTCCAGTAAGAAAAAACAAAACAACATATTTTTATCACAATCTGCTCATTTCACAATACAATAATAATATTCCGGAAAGGGTCACCACGATGATGCCGGTAGAATAGGACTGACCATTGTGTGCGCTGGGATGTTGGGTTCAGTCGTTTGCGGCGTCGTTTTAGACAAAACCCACAAGTTTAAGTAAGTACATACAGAAAAATACCAGCCCAAATAAGTATGTAAATGCGTATACTGGTAATTAATTTATGTGTCATACCTCCAGAGAAACAACCCTTGCCATCTATATTTTCTCCTTTCTGGGCATGATCATTTTCACGTTTACTATTGGTTTGGACGAAATCATCATTGTCTATGTGACAGCAGGATTATTAGGGTAAATATATAAAGCTAAAAACGAAAAGAATTAATGCAATGATAATAACTCGATGCCTCGTATACGTATGCGTGTGTTATTTTGGATCCGCAGATTTTTCATGACTGGTTACTTGCCTGTTGGTTTCGAATTTGCGGCTGAACTAACGTATCCCGAGCCGGAAAGTACATCAGCTGGTTTGCTGAATGCAGTGGTGCAAATTTTCGGAATCTTATTAATCCTGCTCTACAGACATCTTTTTCAGATTTGGGGAGACTATTGGGCAAACACTGTACTTTGCGCGACCCTTTTTGTTGGATCCTTCATTACTTATATTATACCAAACGATTTACGACGGCAAAACGCCAAAGTTTAAAAAAAAAGTCGTAATCGAGGTTTATCCATCACAGCGATCGTAAAGAGCATTAGTTATTGTATTACATGAGGATATCAACCATAATCCACCGTCTAGTCATATGGGACATTGATTGAATATATACTTGACCGCCCGCAATTACCTGATGATACTAAAACTTTTCTTTTTATTTTGTTCATTTACCGTTTATTATTTCCTTTTGCTTTGAATAATGGCAAAGTGCGTTAAACTTGTACAAGGTATTGTATCATAGTAGAAGTCTGTATTGCGCAATAAGGACTTGGTATCAATGTTTTATCGTGACCAACTTATTAACTAATTCTCAAATAATTCGTTCATTGTTTACGTATTAATGAGGTACAAGGCATATTAATGACAATAAACGCAACCTCTTTCAACGAGAAATCCCCAAACTATATGATTAATGTACACGTACCTATACTAGTAGATTAAACTCAATTGGGAGAAAGAAAATTTCTACATTTTAATAATATATTTTAAAAACGTATGTTTTCATATATTTGCATCTATTATTCATATGCTGTTATTAAATTGTCAATGCAGAACACAGAAAAGTTAATGAAAACTGTTACGTAGGAAAGATTTGTAGTTTATTTTACTTATGTTTTATGAAATTGGTTCATGTTAGAAACAAAGGATGCGATAGACTATTTTGTTTATTGGATACCAATAGTTAAATTAAACGTCATGATTATCATTATTGCTTAAACTTAATTTGTAAGGCATGATTTATTTATACCTGACGAAATTTGCGTTATTATTATTATTATTATTATTTTTTTTTTTTCCAAGGAAAGGAAGTTATGAGCAAACTGTAATTTCACGCATTAATGTGCCACTAACATACTACAGCTTGTTTATAACATTACTCTTGGATGATTGTACAATATTTTACTGATTTTTACGAAAGTTACAATAGGTTCCATCTTGACGCATTGTATCCGTTTAAATTTGTAAATAATTGAATAACGAACCCTTACACGACAATGTAATGATAAATTTATCTATCGTTATGTAGAAATACTTGGGTCACATTGACGGTGAACTTTTCTTCAAGAAAGATACATATGTATATACTTAGCATATGTAAATTCCTGAACCACAGACACGCTTATTAGCAATGAAAATGAAATATTTTTGTAAAGTTAACGTAAATTGTTTAAATGATCACATGTTTGAATGAATCTTATTATAAAACGTCGTCTAAATATTTTAAATAACAAAATGAAAAAAAAAAAAAAAAAATTGTTGGCAATGTTTACTGCAGTAATACTTAGTTATTGCACTCCCAAAGTAATTAACCCGACTCTGACAATAAACCGCAGTTTTATACGAGTAGTATTACAATTTGATATTTTATTTTTGGCATTTAAAAATAGTACTCACTATTGTGAAGAAGAAAACCAAGTTTAGATGCATTGTTGTAATAGTACTGCATAAATGTTAAATATATTATTACTACTTATCAAGACAATACTCTAGAGTGATGTGGACGATGTCAGCCACATTAGTATACTATGTGTAACGGGACTATTATTGTAGTTGGATACCCTAGAAATTCAATAAGCAGAAACGCAATACTAAATTTTTTTTTTTACAGCATATTTTTTATAACGAGAAATACAATTTAAAACGGCAATTTTTAAGCCTAGCATGCGTAAGGTAACTAATGTAATCAATTGTTAAACACGGCACATTAATCGCTAAATAAGAAAAGTCAATTAATCTTCAGTAAAGGTGTACGGCATTAAAAAAAAAAAAAGATGCTTTTTAACCCTGTGGATCAAACAATCTGTACAATTGAGTTATCATTTTTTAGAGTCGTAATTCCAAGCGTTGTTAAACAATGTGTGTACACATATCAAAAAATAAAACAAGAATGACATTGTTGGTTAATTGTGTATTTCAGAACGTGTATTAAATTTTTTTCGGCCTCAGCATTAAATCCAATCCTTTTTTTTCCCTATTTCAGGGTCTTTAATATACAACGTAATAATTTCTGCTGATTAAAAGAGTAAGTATATTGTCTGCATAAAAATTAACTTAGGTTAGGCGAAGATAATGGTAAAATATTATTTTAAAAACGCAGACGAACTGTGTAAGAGAGATTTGTAATTATACTCTCGAGTACTTTTTTGTTTCAATTATGATTGATAAAATACTTGATAAACTAATTATTAACTTTATTCATACATGCCTGGAGTCAAATTTACTTAATCGAGTCTGAGAAACGTTTATATGATTGAACACCGATTGGTAAAAAGTTAACACCAAAAACTTATTTTTTTCGATATTGTTAAAATTTTTATTTCCATTGGTTTACTAAAAAAAAGATATTTGTAAACAGATGCCAAAAAAAAAATTTGACTTACACAATTTTCAAATCAGAGTATACAGTAGTTCAATTAAAGCAATATAGAGTAAGATATATAATTACAAATGTAACTTAATAAATTTTGTATATCATACATATTAGCTCATTTAACCTTACAGAGCCAGAAAAGAAGTGTCTCTTCCCTCAATTTGAAATTAATGAGCTTACAACTATTTAAAACTGTAAATCGCTGTATATCCGTGAAAGATGGGAATATCGCAAATAGGACGTTTTCGAAATCACTGAAAAAACAAATGTTTTATGTTTAAAACTGTAAGACATTGGGCACATGAACTGTCCAAATATTTATTTTTTAACTTTTAATATCACAAAAATTGGCTTATTCAATCACACAGAGCCGGAAAAAATAGTAGCGATTTACTAGATTTAAAATTGTTCCGTTAAAAATTGTCAAAATTGTCAAATCGCTGTACCTTTGTTAATAATGCAGCCATCACTAACAGGATAAAAATTCATAATTACGAAAACAGAAAAAAAAAATTTTTTTAATCCGAGAGACATTGCCCTAGTAATGTTCAAATATTTGATCTTAAACTTTCGATGTCGCACACACTAGCTGACTTAACTACACAGAGCCCGAAAAAAAATTGTGGCTTTTTTCTCAATTTAAAATTTATGAGTTCAATTATTAAAAACTGTGAAACGCTGTATATCCGTAAAAAATGCAAATATCGTAGGAAAAAAGTTATTTCGTGATGACAGAAAAAAAATAGTTTCAATTTTGAAACTGTGGGCACTTGAAATGATAAAATTTATGTTACAAATTTCTGTTATCACACAGGTAGGCTACATAAACCTGCTCAAAACTTGAAACAAATATTGGCAATTCTCTCAAGTTGAAATTTCTAGAATCAAAATTTTTCAAGCTTTGTAATCGCTATACCTTCGTAAAAAACGAAAATATTGCAAAAAAAAAAAACAAAAAAAAACGATAGTTTATGATCATGAAATGAAAAGTCTGTGAGACTTTCTCTCTTAAATTTAAATATTTGTTTTTGAACTTCTGATATCGCACACCGTGGCTGATTAAAGTACACAAAGCCGACAAAAATTGTAGCTTTATTATAAATTTGTAATTATGAGCTTACAACTATTAAAAACTGTAAAACGCTGTATATCTTTGAAAATGCGAATCTCACTAGAAGGGCGTAATTTCGTAATCACAAAAAAACAATTTAATTCATGAAACTGAAATATTGGCCACTTTAAATGTTCATAGTTTTAGTTTCGAATTTTGAATATCATACAAATTGGCTTATTCAACCGCATAGAGCTAGAAAAAAATTGTGGCTATTTCTTAGATTTGAAATTTTTATGTTCAAGATTATCAAAATTAGGCCACTTGAAATATACATAAATTTGATTGTAAATTAAAAAAAAATTTTTTTTACAAAACTGTGAGACATTGGCCACTTAAAATGTTCAAATATTCGTTTGTAAACTTCTAATACTGCACAGATTGGCTGTATGAATTTGCTTAGAAATTTTCAGGATCAACATTATCAAAATTTTCAAATCGCTATACCTCTGCAAATAATGCGAATATAGCGAAAAGGGCGATTATTCATGATCATCAAAAAATTTCTATTTTGAAACTGTGAGGCATTGGCCACTAAAATGTTATTAGATTTGATATTAAATTTTCAATATTTCATAAATTGTCTGTATAAACCTGCTTAGAACTCATGAAAATTAGTGGCCATTCTGAAAATTCGAAATTTTTAAGATCAAAAGTATGGAAATTTTCAAATCGCTATATTTTTGTAAAAAATCTAATATCGCGAAAAGAACGATAATTCGTAATCAAGGGAAAAAAAAATTTGTGAGACATTGGCCACTTGAAATGTTTATACATAGATTTGATTTTAAATTACTAGTATTACACAGATTAGCTTACTCAACCACACACAGTCGAAAAAAAATAGTGGCTAGTCTCTAAATTTGGAATTTTCAACCTTAAAATTATCAATATCCTTAAATCTCTGTATCTTCGTAAATATTGCAAATATTGCGAAAAGGACAATATTTCATTTTCATAGAATGAAATAAAAAAAATTTTTTTGCGAATAATTTTCAATATGCTACAGATAAGCTTATTAAATTACGCAGAGACCCAAACAAAGTAGGGGCTATTCTCAAAATATAAAATTTTTTGGCGTACACCTATTGAAAACTTGAAAATCGCTGTAGATCCGTAAACGACGCATCGCCAAAAGGACGATAATATTCGTGATCATAAAAATACAATTAAAATTTTTTTTTATTTTAGAAACCTTGGGATATAGGCAGTTTTAACGTTTAAATGTTTGATCTCCAATATCGTACAGATTGGCTTCTTATTCTCTACAGAGCTCAAAAAAAGAAGTGGCTAATTTCTAAATTTGAAATTTTTAAGCGTAAAATTATGAAAATTTAAAAACCGCTGTTATACGTATTTAAAGCAGACATCGTAAAAAGGACGATATTTCGTTGTCGTAAAAATAAAAAAAAAAATTGTTTAATAAACTGTGGGACCTTGGTCATTTGAAACGTTTAAGTATTCGTTCCTTGTTCACCAATACTTATCATATAGGTTGGCATATTACACCTCATACAGCCTAAAAACAGTAGCTACTTATTCTTAAATTTGAAATTTCAAAACCTTAAAATCGTTGTATCTCGATGAATAATGAAAATATCGTGAAAGTTACATTTTGTGATTTAAAAAAAAAATGTTTTTTTTCAACTGTGAGACTTTAGCTTTTTTAAGTAATAAAATATTTTTTTCCACCCCTCTAGTACCCAACATATATTATCTTGATATACCACATAGAGCTCGAGGAAAGTAGATCGCAGTTGAAAATTTTTTGTTGTTTTATTAATTACACAAATCAATTGTTAAAATCACATAAATCATATTCAACTTTTTTACTTGATGTAATATTCATAAATATACACAAAGTAAGTGTTTGATAATAGTTGGAATAGGGTTTAAATACCCAAGATTTGTGTATTTATAACTAGACATTAGTGTCAAATGCAACTTACACAAACCGTGTGTAGCCTGTTTAATTTCAAATAGAAAATTAAACAGATTTTCAACAGTGTGCATAATTATACACTAGATTAAACAGCTGAGTTTAAAGCAAGTAAGTAAGCTTAACAAACAGAGGTTATTGTAACATAGTTGAAATAATAAATAAAAGTGTAATTACAAGTTTAAAAGTTAATGGCTCCATGGTATCGATCAATACGTAGTTATGTTTTTTCTTGTTTAAAATTTTTAATTTTTCACGCAGTATAGTTAAGTATTTTTCTCGAAATACTAAATAACTTGTATCCACCATTGCAACATTCAAACTTGAAATTGTACCATCAATTGTTTTTTTAGACGATTCCAAATCAGTATTTTACAAAAATAAAACAAAAAACTGTGCATACACTTATTTTGGTTTTTTCACGACTCTATGTACACCATACCGTAAAAAACGGGTATGCATTCAATAAAAATTAAAACTACTTTTTAAATAAAATTGATCAAATTTGCCGTTAGTTGACAATGGATAAAATGGAACATTTAATGTCACGTATTCCAGAAAAAATACTTTATTTGGAAGATTCATTCAATTTCAAGTTTGCTCCATACGTAAAAACTGCTGGTACAGTACTTCTTGGATGGTTAGTTGTATCATGGATGTGGCACGTATGTACATTTTTAATCCCTTACATTTTGCAATTATGTTAGTTTGAAGAGTTAGGATAACAGTTAGGTTACATGAAATGTAAACAAACGAAATCAGTAATTACGTGCAATGCATTATTGAAAAATAATGTATTTTAGTACAAAGCAACCAGTACAAACGAATAATAAATAATTTAAATCATGTTATATAAAATCATTATAATAATTTACTGTACTTGAATTTAGTGATAGTTTAACGATTCGACTCAATTTTGTTTATTTTTTTATGTTATTTATTAGATTACTTTGATGCTCTTTGCACCAGCGATAGTAAGTGCTCTGGCGATAGTATTGATTTGTCCTTCAACACTCGATTGGATTATGCAACAGCTTAAACCAACGATGACGATTTTTTTCCCGGTTCTAATGCGAAAATTTGAATTACTGTCGAGGACTTGGATGGACGAAAGCTGATGTAAAATGTTTTTTCTGAATTGAAAGCTAGTAACTATTTTGTTGATTTTGAAAAAATGTATTTCTTATTCTTTCAAATGCACAAAATAACAAGGATTGAAATAAATAATGTTTACATTTTGTAGCAAGTATGATTATTCCTGATTTAATATGAAAAAAAAAAAAAAAAAAAAAAAAAAAAAAAAAAAAAAAAAAAAAAAAAAAAAAAA
>NW_019379896.1:54009-102115 GCF_000648655.2 Copidosoma floridanum | reverse complement strand
TTTTTTTTTTTTTTTTTTTTTTTTTTTTTTTTTTTTTTTTTTTTTTTTTCAATCTTGACTTTCATGTACCAAAACTTGCTCCCCAAAGAATTAAAAGTTTATAAAAAGCATACTCAACTAGTGTTGAAAATATTGTTTTCAAACAATCGGCTACCACCGTATTTTTAAAGTCTCCTATATACAATATTCTTGTATGATCACTGTCAAAACATTATCTACATTATCAATCATCACATGAGAAAAATGTCTTGGACACAATATATTTCATACGCTCCATCGGTCGCTCTTTAAACTATATTTTTGTCAAACTGACGACTGTTGTTGGCACTATATTTATGATCATGCGCCTAATCGTATTGTATACGTCCTACATAATATAATAGACCATACAAAGGATGTAGCTAATTATGTACACAATTTATCCTATTATAAGTGCAAAATAAACAAGTGAAGCACGTCATGTAGTTAGTAGTTAGCTTGAATGAAATATCTGATTGTTAGGACAAATGAGTATCCTGCATTAAAATGCGTATTAGCTGATGAGATGTACGCTTATCCGGTTAACGATCATGATGGATAGTACTGGGGCTCCGACATAATATATAGGTATCATGTACGTATATTTGTCTCTATTAATATCACGTTAAATCGCTCGTGAAAACGTAACTGATTCGCTTGACTCGTGTCCGCGTATCCGTTCATTATTCCAAAAGTGTACTGCTCATTTTACATTCGCGCCATATTTTGAGCATATAATATGTGTACCGTGAATTGTCCGGTACTTTTAATGAGGCTCAAAATAAAAATACAATATTTACAAACAAAACTTGATAAAAAAAAAAAATAATAATAATAATAATACGTAAAAAGTTACTATGAGATTATCAATTTTTTCAATTAGCCAATGTTTTGGGAGAAACGTGGGATATTTTATGGAAGAATAAGTTTCTGTTATTAACATACATACAACAGATATATGTAAGTACTCCAACAAAAACAGAAAAAATTCCAACTGTAGCTTTCAAGCTAGAGTGAAGACTTTAGTATCAATTTGTATCGCAGACATTTGTATGAAGTATCAATAATTATTATAGTTATCAAAATTTCTCTCATACCATCGTACAAGTTGAAAGGTTTCAAACGCGAAAAGTTAATAACTCACGGTGTAGCACAAAAATTACAATCATCGAGGTATATCCAATAATGGAATCTTATTTTTTTGCATCGGAAAAATTAAGTAAGATTAAAAAACTTGTACGTTGTTGTTTCTCTTTTAACACAACCAATTTTAAATTTTAATTTAATTTAGATTCACTTTAACTAAATAAACTACTTGGAAATAGTATATCACGCACCTAGTGATCGAGGTTAAGAATGTCGGCTTCGCCTCGGGCGTTTATTCACGTGAAATCTAATGCATTTCTTAACCTCCGAGCGTGGTGCGTATTCTGTTTTTCATTAATCCTGATGAAAAAAAAGTTTCGAGAGTATGATGATTTGTTAGTATTTTTATGTTAAAATTTAGTTTTGCACGCAGTAGGTATATTGATTGGTTAAAGAAACAAATCCAAGTGAAATTTAGTCTTAACCAATATGGAGTACGGCTTATAAACAAATGCTTAATTAATACTCTTTCAGCTTGGCATAGCCATAGGTTTCCTTTTTCCACCAATGCTCGTGCGCGACTCCGAGGATTTAAATGTTATTGGCCAAGGCTTAAAACTGATGTTTTATATCGTGGCGGTCTTTACATTGGTTATTTTCGTCCTCACTTTATTGTGTAAGTAAATGTCATTCGTCCACAAAAGGTTTAAACAAAAAGCACCATATAGAATACGTATACTATTCATAAGACTTGCCGTGATTCAAAAATTTTTGTATTTATTTGATGATTACAGTTTTTAAAAATCAACCTTCCTTGCCACCAAGTCCAGCTCAGGCTGTTCGGGAAGAGTCGGAAAGGCCGGAAGACTTTTTGCTATCGGTAAAAAGACTCGTGACAAACACAGGCTATTTATTACTTTTGCTGAGTTACGCCATCAACGTAGGGATATTTTATGCTATTGGAACTCTCCTTAATCCGATCGTTTTGGTGCATTTTCCAGTAAGAAAAAACAAAACAACATATTTTTATCACAATCTGCTCATTTCACAATACAATAATAATATTCCGGAAAGGGTCACCACGATGATGCCGGTAGAATAGGACTGACCATTGTGTGCGCTGGGATGTTGGGTTCAGTCGTTTGCGGCGTCGTTTTAGACAAAACCCACAAGTTTAAGTAAGTACATACAGAAAAATACCAGCCCAAATAAGTATGTAAATGCGTATACTGGTAATTAATTTATGTGTCATACCTCCAGAGAAACAACCCTTGCCATCTATATTTTCTCCTTTCTGGGCATGATCATTTTCACGTTTACTATTGGTTTGGACGAAATCATCATTGTCTATGTGACAGCAGGATTATTAGGGTAAATATATAAAGCTAAAAACGAAAAGAATTAATGCAATGATAATAACTCGATGCCTCGTATACGTATGCGTGTGTTATTTTGGATCCGCAGATTTTTCATGACTGGTTACTTGCCTGTTGGTTTCGAATTTGCGGCTGAACTAACGTATCCCGAGCCGGAAAGTACATCAGCTGGTTTGCTGAATGCAGTGGTGCAAATTTTCGGAATCTTATTAATCCTGCTCTACAGACATCTTTTTCAGATTTGGGGAGACTATTGGGCAAACACTGTACTTTGCGCGACCCTTTTTGTTGGATCCTTCATTACTTATATTATACCAAACGATTTACGACGGCAAAACGCCAAAGTTTAAAAAAAAAGTCGTAATCGAGGTTTATCCATCACAGCGATCGTAAAGAGCATTAGTTATTGTATTACATGAGGATATCAACCATAATCCACCGTCTAGTCATATGGGACATTGATTGAATATATACTTGACCGCCCGCAATTACCTGATGATACTAAAACTTTTCTTTTTATTTTGTTCATTTACCGTTTATTATTTCCTTTTGCTTTGAATAATGGCAAAGTGCGTTAAACTTGTACAAGGTATTGTATCATAGTAGAAGTCTGTATTGCGCAATAAGGACTTGGTATCAATGTTTTATCGTGACCAACTTATTAACTAATTCTCAAATAATTCGTTCATTGTTTACGTATTAATGAGGTACAAGGCATATTAATGACAATAAACGCAACCTCTTTCAACGAGAAATCCCCAAACTATATGATTAATGTACACGTACCTATACTAGTAGATTAAACTCAATTGGGAGAAAGAAAATTTCTACATTTTAATAATATATTTTAAAAACGTATGTTTTCATATATTTGCATCTATTATTCATATGCTGTTATTAAATTGTCAATGCAGAACACAGAAAAGTTAATGAAAACTGTTACGTAGGAAAGATTTGTAGTTTATTTTACTTATGTTTTATGAAATTGGTTCATGTTAGAAACAAAGGATGCGATAGACTATTTTGTTTATTGGATACCAATAGTTAAATTAAACGTCATGATTATCATTATTGCTTAAACTTAATTTGTAAGGCATGATTTATTTATACCTGACGAAATTTGCGTTATTATTATTATTATTATTATTATTATTATTACTACCACTGCGCTACCACCAGTAATTCTATTAACGTTTGTCCTACAATTGGTCAGTTTTTTTTGCGATATGCACATTTATCACGATTAATACTTTAACGTATTTAATACTTGTTACACGAAACAATATCAATCCACATGTATTTATGCTTTATTTACAATTTATATACAGAATATGTATTTTTCTACTTACAGAATACTTCATTAAAAACATTTCAATCATTTGCACTTAAATTGTTGCAGATATTCTAAGTCATACGTGAATCCGACAACAATTGAAATAATGTTGATCAATAATTTTTAACGAGTTTCTAAATATACATGAAAATCAATGTTTACGAATTGTTGTGTTTCCCAATTTTTAGGACCACTTTAGCTTAATTTTAAACGTGTAATACAAAGCATTAAAAACTTTTGAAGTAAAAAATATTTAATTATTTTATAAGCTTGTGTTATATACTGAATTAAAAAATTAGTCAAAAATTAATTCTTGTCATTCAGCATTCTCTTAATAAGTTTTTCGAAAAACTGCCTTTCACTGGTGGTTAGGTACTGGATTCAGAACAAAATTTTCTTACAAGTCATAAAATTGGAAATATTTGACATGGATAATTGTTTGGTCGATGCAATAAACCTTTATTACATTTGTTTTTACATTATCAAATACCATGGTAAGAAAGAGATAGTCAAGTAAGGACTCGATACCTGTTCACTTATAAATACCTATTAAAAAAAGGCTTTGCACCTCTACACATATATATATGGCAAAAGACCAACAAAAATGTTCAACTGTCTAGTACTCGAAAAATAGTGAATGACTCAATTTATAAAAAATTAGGGAAATACTTGGCTAAGTTGGCCCAGTTTCTTACTTAGGTATTTTGCAACATAAAAAATAAAAATTTTCATATACTACTAATTAATAGAAAAATTGGGAAACATGATTAAAATGTGCAAGTTTGTTTCAAATCACGTGTATGTATATATATATAAATTCTTTATGTTTGAACTTAATGCAAATGAGGGCACGGAGCTTGACAGCTCTCCATCAAAGTGATGTTAAAACCTTAAGCACTAACGATTTTTTTTAACGGTTTTTTTCAAAACCTATCCTAAAATTTTGAGGAAAGTTACATGAAATTGTTATTTATAATACACCTGTGAGTCTGTTCACTGTGGCTCAACTTTTAATAAAGTGCAAAGTCTTTCTTGACCAGCGTACATGGAGAAATATTATTATTTTTAAAACTGTAAAATCTGAAATCTGCGTTCACGGTTTATATAGATTAAGATAAAATTTAAAACTTTTGACATGGAAAATACAAAGGAATATTTATCATATATTGGTGTTTTATGGTTGAATTATTTGCACGATACGCATTTAAAAAAACGTTGTATTATTATTGTTTAACAATCGCCTGAAAATCATTTAGACAGTCACCTCTTCGGAAAATCTGGTCTTATCGTCTAAATTTATGACAATGGCATGAGTTCTTGCGTGGCCGGATTTACTTTTGCTCTTGTCTTTAGTAATTTGATCATCCAGCTCTTCTTTCAAGTCGAGCGATTTTTTGTTTTTTTCGTTACCCAATATTGCATCTGCCTCTTTTTCCTCCCCTTTAACATCGGTCTTTTTTTCTTTAACTAAGGTTTTTTTATCTTTCTCCATGACGACCTCTATTTGGATTTCCTCTATTGCGATTTTCCCTGCCAAACATTCCTCGGTCGTGTTGGTTCGTTGCTCATTGCACGAAAAATTGGAACATTTTGATGCCTCTGCCTTTATCCTTTAAAATGACCAGCACGCAAATAAAAATTTATAAACATAAATTGCTGTAAAAGTATAAGTCTTTTGCCAAATAATTGTACCTGTTTAGTGTGGACGGATCGGTTACCGCTTGATTTTGCTGCAAAGACCAAGGAATAGAGTGAACCGCAAAAGTTTGAGTTTCTACGTGATTAGCTGCCTCTTGCATGGCGATGATTTTTTCAATCATGTGTCGATTACCTAAACGCATGTTTTTCTCTTTAAGTAGCTCTAATTGCGTACATAATCTTCGAAATTCTTCCTATTTGAAGGAAAAAAAAAAAAAAAAAAAAAAATTCATCACTTGAAGGGTAATATTCAAATATCGCATAGACATTCGCTCAGTTATTACCGTCATTCCATCGCTGTCTTCGGTCAAGTTGGCCTGGTGCAAGGAGATTGAATTTGTTTGATTGCTCGTAGCAGGTGCTCGACAAGTCTTTCCTAAAAACTTGCTGGTAGTGCCGGTAAGTTTGCCATTTAGATCATCTTTACCGCCTCCTTTGAATACAACGTATGCCTTAAAATTGAAAAAGAAAAATTACGTTGGCAGCCAACGTAACAATGTTGGTGATTTTTTTTTTTTTTTTTTTTTTTTTTATTACACAATGAGTCACCGAGTCTGACCTTGCTTCCAAAAATAAATCCGAGTAATAGCGTGACGGTAAGTTGAGTGTGACAGAAAAATATGATGTACAGTAGATCTGGGTTGGCAGATGATTGCAAGAAAAACCTGTGAGACGCCAATGTTATTAAATGAGATTATTTTTCATCAAAAAAAAAAAATAAATAAAAATACATGTATGAGGTCAAAATTACGTCTCTTACATGGATACATTCAAAAAAACCGAAAGGAGAAATTCATTGTATATTGCCATTGATATAAAACGACTTTCATTGAATTCCGATGGTGCTTTCCTCACAACGATGCACAATCTAATGCCCCAAACAAGAAACATCACTTCCACTGTAATTTAAAGCAGTGGCAAAGTGATTGGCAGTTAAAAATTATTACTCATGGTCGAGCAATATTTGAATATTGATTGATAATGTATGGATATACTTACGCGTGGTAAAACTGTGATCCCACCAGTCAGTTTGACACAAATAAGCCTTCAAGTCGTCCGCCGTACGAGCTACAATGACGACTGGTGGCGCAACTAAAGTACGGATTCCCAACAATGCGCTAAATATGGTAACGATAATGCCTAGACGTTTGAGTAAATTCATGTCTGTTATCTTGACAGCTTTGGCAGATCGAACGCGAAAAATCACAGATATTCTATAATAATAAAGAAAAACTCATGTAGGTATCAGTTTTTTCATGTAAGACGCGACTGCTTATACACTTTCTCACCAAAACAAAATTTACTAATACACATGCAATACAAGATATTATATAGTTGATAGTACAGTTGTAATCATCGATAGTTTTGAAAATTTATAACATTAACATGGAAGAGCCGTCATGCTTAAAATTAGTCGATGAAAATATCAATGACACCATAGATAACAACAAAAGTACTGGGGTACAATAACTTATGTACACATATATATATGTACCTCCACGTTTTCAGCATCAATGCGCCATAAGTCAATGAGAAGCCAATTTCTCTGAGCCAAACTCGTACTGTACACGTCACTATATTTGGCTGAGGGTACATAACTATCGTCTGTAATGGTATATAGAGTAATGCAGCAGAACCACTAAATCCATTATTTTATATACACGTAAAACATCAATAATTTGAAGGCATGTGTGAGACAAAAATGATTTCAAAGAATTTCAAGTACTTGTTCCATTTTTGACCAAACAAAATACCAGCGCACTTGTTGGAAATAATACATCTGATGGATTCAAATCAATATCAGAAAAGCAAAAGTTGTAGGAAAACGAATGTATGCACGGATTATGAGAAATTTTTTTCACGTTAATAAAAAAAATTATTATATGATGTACTTAGTAATTTATACAAGGCGTAATAAAATTTCTCATAAATGTATCCGCAAAAACGTACTAGTTTAAATAACAAAAGTTTTCTCGGTATTTGAAAATGAAAGATTTGTATTTTTTTTTTATCTCGGTTGGAATTGAGTTTTGTTCTATCCTTTAAGCGTATGATTTTTTTTCCAATCAAGTGATTTCGTCCCGCACGTGCCTGATGAACATGAAATTCACTTACAGTACAATAGATGAAAAAAGCTCCAAGAACAATGACACGCAATAAAACTGGACTTGCAGCTCGGACTACCTATACGCAGTGATAAGTAATAATTTATGAATAATTTATTGTCTTTCTCTACATTCACATATTTACGTCGATATAACATGTTTGTAAAGCGTACTGAATGCATAGATTTGAGTAGAGTAGGTATAAAAAAAGCCTTGTATCGCATGTTGATGAGTACTTGCGCTCCAACTGAGTTTAAATAATAATCGTGTACAGTATATGCAATCTGAGATGTGTTTGTGCAAACAACAAGATGGCACAATTGGGTCAAATAGGGTATTTGATGCATGAAAACACAAAAATGCCTTTTGCTGTGTATGAACCGATAATCGTTATGTTTGATTGTTTACCTTAACGTTTCCGTATTTCCAGGTAAATAATGCAACAGCAGGTAGACAAGCTATGACGCAACATTCCAAAATAAGGATAATGGTTCTCATGAGCCAATTGAGAGATACGACGCAAGGGGAAGAGTCTTGACAGGAATCACAACCTTCGGGACAAGGAAAGCATTCAAAAACACCAGCCTTGTCGTACCGACTCACTTTACCCTAAAATGTATAAAATTATTCAAGTTTTCCATGCTGTATGTACCAGGATGATTTTATCTTTTAAGATCTTGTTGTGTACATTATGCCATTATTGCGATGTACGTATGTATGTTGGGTAGGTGACTACGAATTCGTGCATATAAAAAAAATATTCTTTGAAAACTTGTTACATGATTCGATATAGATAAGATCATACTTGACTTGAACACGTTCTTGCGTTTAGTGTAAATCATTTTTTTCGTGTATACTTTTTGATTCAGAAAACTATCTTATTCCGAATTATATTAAATAGAACTTGAGTAAAACAAAAAAAAACTTTGCATGGTTTGTAAAATAATTTTCAAGGTGGTATATTTTTCAATGCGCAGCTTTTCCTAAATTGTATTATGAGATGATTTTTTTTTTTTTTTTTTTTTTTTTTTTTTTTTTTTCCTCTTAATTAAAACACCCTTAGAGCAATTGAATGTTGAAGGATAGATAATACCTATAAATTAATTTTTTTTGTGCCAATGACACTTACGAGCATTAGTTTTTCGTATTCCTCTTCGACTACAGTGCCGTTATAAAAGCGATTAGGTGACTTTGTATCCGGATAGTAGAAACCTCGTTTACAAATACATCGATAGCTACCTCTACGAAATCCTAAGCCAGGAATCGCGACACACTGAAAATAATAGAGTTTACTACATCCTAGATCAATAATGTCGTTACTTATTAAAACAGTAAAATTAGTAAAATTGGTACAGCATTCAATGTAAATTAATATAAATAGTGATAATGGCAACGAATATTCGTGAAACGATTTTTTTCACCTCCGTCGTTCGTTTCTTGCACTTATCGCTCGCTGCAAATATATTTAACTGGATGGATCCTGGAGGCAGTGGGCACTGATCAATATCTACTCTACGTAGGTCTATATCGATACCGCTTGTACCTCTGGGGATAAAAGAGAAAAGAAAAAAAAAAAAAAATGTGGATAAGTTGATCTCGGAAACTTATGATTACTACAGGTAAGCATGTGGAATATGTATTATCAAGTATAATATTAGTTGCCCAAGAAAAATAAATGTTTTACTTGAAAAAGTACGTATCGTTGACGTAACCAAAAAATGGTACTGTATAGGTCAACATCCAAATGTTTCCACCTCCACAATCGTAGTAGGGCGTCGACCAGCGACCATCCTCGTATCGCACCGTCAATATCTCATCTTGGACTCGTTTTGTGTGGCTGCTCTCGTTGTGAGTATAGGTATGATATCCTGAATAATATATTTATTCGATCAAGTGATTAGTAAAACAGAATACTAGCACGTTGTTCAAATAACGCATAAAGTACGTGTTGGGATGTGACATGGGGTCGTGGCTTCGCTATACAAAAGAGAGAGAGAGAGAGAGAGAGAGAGCACCCTCGGCTTTATGACCTTGCAAAGTATTCGCTATTAGGCCAGCTGCGCGAGATTGAAGGGTATATTATAGTTGAACCGTTCAATGTGTAAGCAACAATCCAGACTCACTATATTATGAAAATATACAGTAATATACGATTTTCTGCTTTTCCAGAATCCATGGTCAAAAATAACGCAAATTAAAATAAGAGGAAAAAAAAAATTATTTGGCCTTAAAGTGGCCTTGAAGATCCCAAAGTCGAGGTCACAATAAAGGTCAACTTCAAATGTCCTCCTTCAAACCCGACAACTTTGGTTAAGGTCATTTTCTGATTTAAGGCTCTCCTAACAAGTTATTGTCAACGGTGGCAAATTAAAATAAAACACCATTCATAGAGCGTTGCGTCCGATGCACCCAATACTTATGAATTGCGAATAAAAATCGAATCGAAAATAATTATATACTTATTAACGCGAGACGGAAAGGCATGTAATTTTGTTTTCGTCTAGTTTTCTAAATTTTTTTTAACTTCTATTATTGAAAAAGTTAGACGAAATATTAATCTTGAAATCACAAAAGTAACAATGAGACTTTTGTTTCAGCTAATGGATAAACGCTATTTATTTTTATTCTTTTACATGCGCGAATGGTGTGCATGGACTTTTTTATATTTAAAAATAGAAGCAAAATGCATCGGTAATGACACGTTTACAATATTTAAATAGATTACGAGAGAGGGAGAGAGACGGTTGAACGTAAAGGAACAATGAGTGATGCGAGCAGAGCCATAATAGACCTATTGATAGAACTGAAAGTAGGCAATTTGTATGGGCATTGAGAGCAGACTGCTATTATAAATTGTCGGGACAACGAGGACGCGTATCAAACAAAGGTATCCGATAACATAGGGTTATTGTATGTATATATAACTGAAAAAAGGCGTTCGTCGCTAATAGCTAATAACAAATTATAGTTAACGCATAGACGTACGCATATATACATTTGTTGGGGTGTAGATATACTCAAATATAAGTAATACAAATAATGATAATAATAATAAAAGTACTTTAGCGTATAAAAAAGTAAAAGGCATCGACGCTACACCTCGTGAATCGTATCAGTGGTAAGTATAGGTATGCGTTTGGGCCGGTAAAAAAGTCGACGCACGCACGTTACCCCTTAGTTGATTAATTTTATTATTATTTGCAAAAGTGTTGCCTAAATAATATTTGTAAGAAAAAGTCGAAAAAGAAAATATAAGACTTTTTACAATGACATGCAACAAGTATTTACGTATTGGATATTATACATTATAGCCATACATACAGCCAACGTACGTATGTTAGTCTTTATTATATTTTCTACTTACTTATAATATAGGTATGTACTTAAGTCCTAAATAAAAGCATATAAAAAAGAAGGTACTTGATAATAATAATAATAATAATAATAATAATAATAATAATAATAATAATAATAAATAATGATAATGTACACGACATTAGCAACACACCTATATACAATATTGTACATGGAGAATAGGGAAAAGGGGAGTGCAATAATAATTATATGTATAGATGTCGATAATAATAATGCAGTATGCCTAATTGGTGATTGGTACGTGATGATATTGAAATGTAAGAATAATGGTACTAATCTAGGTAATAGTGGTATACAAGTAGGAAAACCTCGGCTAAATTGATCGTAGCTAGCGATCCTGCGCTCGGCATTCTTTCGGGCGATGTAAAACCACTCGCTGCTATTGCTCAGGTACTTGTACTCGACGGCAAGGTCCTTGACAAGGACGCCCTCCTCGTTCTGGAGACGGTGCGCGAACGGACAGTAAAGCCAACGCTCGCGGTACTGCAGCTTGTCGTAGCAATTGCCCGCCGCAAATATATCCTCGTCAAACTCGACCATCGAGAGAACACTCGCGTGAAGGAGGTACTCCGAGGCCTGCATCACCTCGGGCGCGTACTTCCAAAGCCGGGTAAGCATGTTGGCCCGATTAACGGCGAGCTTGGCCTCGAGCCGAAAGCGCTCCTGAGCGTACTGATCGACAACCTGATTGACAAAAAAAAATACAAATTTATTGCCTGTACTGCTTGTCGTAAATTTATCTTACTATACATAGTTTTAACCGATCGATTTGCAATTTTCAGATCAAACGTACAACATATTTAATCATCATCAATATCTAAATCTTATCATTTTTATCATTGCGCTATTAAAAATTAAATTGGGGCGCATTACACCCAACGTATAATTGCAGTCACAAATGAGGATATAGTAACTTTTGTCTCAACTATTGAATATCTGTACAATTAAAAAAAGATATGCCATTCGATCCATTTTCAAACAATTCTTAATAAAAAAGATTTTGTTATTTTTGGGAAATGCAAATCATATTTCTCACAATGTAATGACGAGATGGTGAAACGATATTATTGAAATATTCAACTGTCCATGGCCCGAATGTACCAAAGTCTTGATGATGATATGATTACCCATTGCCCTAAGCAGCACGAGTTCAGTCAACGTAAAAAAGGAATGCAGTAGGAAATAAGTATATAATATGAAAAAGCGTAAGTAAAACATGAAGAAGATCCGCAAATTAATTTTCTTTGCAATAGGTACATGCAGTTCAACATGCATCAAAGTAACTATATAATTTTTTTTTTTTTTTTTTATATTATAGTGCTTTACGTCCGGCTCCTATAAAGGGCACTACTGAGGGTACTTAAGCACTTTATAGAAGGAAGGGAAGAAGGATGGGAGGCCTCCCATTACTGGGAGGGGGGTAGGGGGAAATTAGGCAATTATGCTGCGGGAAGGTTGTGCCTAGACCATCCTCGAGGAGCATTGCGTGGTGAAAAAGCACATGCGAACAATCACAGAGGTACTTGCCCGAAAAAGTCGCACTATGGCCGGGAATTGAACCACGGTCTCCCGCGTGCCAATCCACGACCTAGCCGACTGAGCCAGCGCGCGCTCTATTAACTATATAATTATTTTCTCTTGTGTACGATCGCTTACGCCTCGTGGGAGATACTTGTTACAACATATGATTTGTTTAAAAAAAAAAAAAAAAAAAAAAAAAAAAAAAAAAAAACTACATATTACCGGGGTAACCCGCCTAAAGTGGGAATAAGAGCGCCCAACAAGTACACACCATTTGCGTATAAGTATATGATATATGTAAAAATAAAATGTAGAAAAGACGTACCCCCTCGCCAAGGTTCAGGTCCGTGCCGGCGGTGCAATTTTCGCCGAGGAGGTGCTGGTTTTCAATTATCCGCAAAAAGCGCGTGACTATGTCAACCTGTCCCGGGGCCAACACCATTCCTCTCGTTTTTTCCTCCCGGTCGTTCTTTGTCATCGTCGTCCACGTACCGTTGTTGTCCTTATTATTGTTGATGTAATTGCCAGGTGTATCTATTGTCGCAACAGCCGCTACAGCCTCGTCCTGCCACGACTGATCCTCGCCATCGTCGGCTCCTTGTACACCTGCAGCTTCGGCCTCTGCATGATGATGGTCGAGCAAGAGCAGTAGCTCGTCCGTCTCGGCAGCCAGTACGGCCACCAAATCCTCGTTACTGCTGCTGCTGCTGCTGCTGCTGCTGCTAGCTCGACCACGGGAACGCCCATGTCGAATCTGCAGAGGGCTATTAGATGAGGATTCAGATTCCGCATGATGCTGCTGCACACGGAGCTTGCGTTCGATAAAGGATGGCCGTTGGCCCTGCTGATGCCTAGGAGGTGGCGGTGACGGTGGCAACTTTGACGTAGGTGGCGTCGTTACTGGAACAATTTTTTGTTGTTGAAGCTGCTGCTGTGGTCTCGGTAGTGGCTGATGATGATGATGGTGGTGGTGGTGGTGGTGCTGCTGCTGCAGAATTTGTCCAGCCTCGGGTGCCTCGAGCGGCTCGAGCTGCAATGCCAGGAGCAACAATAGTAACAACACCAGCAGCAGCAGCAACGGCCCAGAAGCAACAGCGGAGCCGCCTCGGCTCATCCGCTCAGCTGGGCTGGCGTCGGAGGAATCGTTCGCCGACGGAGATGAAAAAAAAAGAAAGAGGCGAAGGCGGCCCCCCCATGGCCGCCCTGCTGCGCTTACTTGCTTCGACTCGCGCGCTCGCTCTCGCAAGGGTTGCGAATTTGCGATGTGTATACAAGTATACGGTTACTCTTCTCTATCGTTGTTAATGCGGTAGGTGATGATGCGTACAGTGTACATTTACGGATTTATATATGTATATGTAATGTTACCTATATGCGCGCACTTTTGTCTTTTGTCCATAGTTGTAACAATCACCTTAAATATAAATATTGATACCCCCGTGAGTGTAATAATTACGATGATGCACACATGACAGTCCGATAGTTTATAAACACACGTTAATAAGTACTGTGCGGATAACCGAATAGTCCGATACAACAACTATAAACTGGCTGTAAGTAATTAGTTGGTCCTTGCATGAAGCTTGTAGGTAAGTATGTACACTACATACCCTATACTTACAGTCCGTCCAACCTGTACCGAACCCTATCTACTTACTTGTAAGTTATATACCTGAACCTACCCCCTGGAGAAGAAGGGGGAACACGAAATAAGTACGCGGTACACGGCAACGCGAGAGAAAGCGACGCGCATGTCTTTTGCCCGCTGACGGCCCGTCAGTGACGGGGGATAAAACTATAATACACTCTCCACATATTACTTATTATATACCACATTATTACATAGACATTTTCACATTTGCTAATAGTTTGCTATTTACCCAGTACGTATTTGGCACTGCTACAATAATATTATGTCACCACTTCCATACTTAATCATTTCACACACGTACACACACACAAGATATCCTTCTCCAACTCGTGTTTTTTCACTATTCTCCCCTGCTCTCTCTCTCTTTCCTTATAATTATTATTACATTACTATTACAAGAGGTTGAGTTTTTACACGAAATGTGCAATACGGGAACCATTATTCAAACTGCAAAAGTAAAAGAAAAAGGTACCTGGGTATTGTACTTATGTAAATATACTATAAGCTTGCCGGAATTATGCAAACCCTCATTTAGCGCTTTCACTCATAGTACTTTTACCTCGTATCGCTGTTTTTCTGGCCATATGTAGGTATATAGACAAGCAATTATAGCGATTAGCTTATTTATTATTTACTTAAATGGGTATACTTTTTCTTTTATTATCGTGATTAGAATGTCCTTATTAACGGAATAATCGAAAGTTAATTTATAAGTTGTCATTGTCAGTTTAATTGGCTTGTCGACTTTTCATTCCTCATTTCACTTGTTGCTTATTGTTGTTATACCCCCCATTGCAATGCTTGCAAATCGCATGTCACTAACATCACTATACATAATGTGTGTGTATATTGCAACGTTTTAGGATGAATCTAATTTTTGTGCAAAATTAGTTGAGTTTTTACTCAATTCTTACTAAAACAAAGTTTGCATGTCACAAATACTGTTAATAACTTTGAGGAAATAAAATTCTGAGTAATTGAAGTATTAAAAATAGAAAAAATAATCTCGTGCACAAAATTTTGCCATGATAGTTTATTCGACATCGACTTTTGTTGAGGAAATTGCAGCATACAGAATCAATAATATATAACTGTTGCAAATATGGTTCCGAGGGGATAACTTTTCACTCTAGCTATAGGGACAGTCCAAGAGGGAAAAGAGTGACAGGGTACTAGAAATGGGTATTGAGATACATAAAAAAACATCTGACAAGGGGGTATTGGTGGAATTAAATATAATGCAAATAAAAAATTATGCGCAACAATTTACTTGTATTTTTTCATAATCTAAAGTTATGTAAATATAAAACAGCAATTTGTATACAATGTATTGACATTATGAGGGGTACAAAGAGCAAGTAAATAATTTTATTTTACATTCAAACAGAATTTAAGTCCATCGTGGAGCCTTCTAGAGTAATGAATAATATCTACATAATATTTATCATACAAAATTAAAAATTATAAAACAAAATTATTTTGTCTTTTCGTGTGTTCTTTCTAGTTTAAATCTGCTAATTGGTCGATTTTTTTTAGTTTTTCCCAAAGATTCCGTCATAGGACTGTCGATATTTTTTTCTTTAACGTCTTTAACTACCTGTAACATTGGACAAAAAATTTTAACACTTGTAATGTAAATTTTCCATTTAATTACACTTACAGTGATATAAGTAGACTTTTCAAGTTGATTATTTTCATCTTTGCATTCTCCTTGCAAAGTATCTTCTTCTATCAATGGTGTATTTTCATAAACATAATTAACATAATTTACATTCGATGAAATCTTGAGTATTGATTTAGGCTTGGAAAAAATGTCATAAACATCACTTGGATTATTTATGTCATTTTTATAATTATTTTTTAAATTTAAAGCGGTGGTCTGAGAATGCCTAAATTCAATCTTGATGAGGTCGTCTCCATTAGTTTTGACACATTTGAGTTCGTCGCCGTTAGCGACTGATTCTATTTCTACAAACTGAGGATCAGCGAAAGAAACCCTTCTTTCTGATTTTTTCAATTTTTTATCCTCTTCATTTTTATCCCCATAACTCTTGTAATGTATTTCTTTTTCTGCGATTGTTTTACACACGTTATCTTCTTCTTTAATGATAGAAACTTCAAATTTTCCGCTTATTTTATTTACTTGATGATTACTATAGGTACAATTATTACTTTCACCATGGCCATCACTGTTGTCATCGCCATTGTCGTCGTCGTCATCATCACCATCATCACCACCATCATCATCATCATCGTCGTCGTCGTCGTCGTCGTCGTCGTCGTTATCATCGTTTTCACACTCATTTTTATCTAAATTTTCATTTATAGGTTTTTTTATATTCCCTTCTGATGGTTGATGAAAAATACTTTCACTATTCTCCAGCCTGAGTATGTAGATGAGGTAAATTAAATAACAAAAAGTCACGATTATTAAAAAAAATTTCAAAAGTTTGTTGTCGTGATTCGTCTTGAATAATGTTACTAAATTAAAAAGAAACTATAAAATCCACCAATTATTGTCAAATTAAAATTTTACCTATTTAATTTGTTAGCCAGTTCTTCTTGCAATTCCAACTCATCGAGTCGCTTGGATAGCTCATCCTGGGTAATTTCGTTTTCCAAAGTTTTGCTGCTGGAGTTTTTCAATTTTTCTCGATATATTTTTTCCCTCGTTTTATGTTTATCTTTAAAAAATAATATATAATTAAATAATTATGCAAAATATGCAATAAAATACAATTTAATAATAGGAGTTACGTTTCCAATCTTGTAAGGTTTTTTCATCCCAAAATTCAACAATATCTTTACAGTCTTCAGATTCAAATGCACCGCAGTTCAGAGGTAGCATTCTTCGGACTTGAAGTAAATTTCTTTCTTCTTCAAGCTTTCTGATCATTTCATCAGAACCTGTTTGAAAAAAATACGATATTTCATTGCTGAATAACTCATAAATTTTTTTTCCTTTCTGAGCAAAGAATTCACTTACTTTTGATTCTTCGATTGCATAACGCTATTGCTTGTTGGGCACTGTATTTGACGAAATATCCACCCCCAATGCAAACAAGTATTTCATTGGTGTGCATAAGCTTTCCTTTCATTAAAGCTCTCTTTCCAATTGGCACCATACAATTAACAGACAATTCCTGCACTAGTTTTTCTATTCCTTGAATTATCTGTAAGTGTTTTTCTTTGTGTTCTATCCAGGACTTTAGGCGATTCTCGTTTTGCTCTGTCTCCTGTAATTTTACATTTGGCACTATTAATGATATATTAATACACTATTAATACAAACAAACTAGATGGAAAAGTAAACGATTGATTATTAAAGATTTCTTGAATCACATGCTCACCTGCAAATACACTTGGTTCAATAGAGTTTGTTGATATGCCTGCAGTTTACTAAAGTCCATGGTTAAGCAGTTCAAATTATCTCCTATCAAGTAGATGACTGTTTTTCAAAAATCAACTCTTCAAGTGACTTATACCTGGTTATCCTTACAAGAATCGCACTAAAACCCTCATTTAAGAACAAAAGGGTCAGTATACCAAAACAAAACAATGAATAAATAACAATGGTGACCTGCACGTGATGTAACCTGATGTAACAATTACTGTGAGCCGTAAGGCGCGCGGTAATCAATGTAACCAGTAACCAATAACCATGCAAAGTAAAGAGAGAGTTCAGCACTATATTTACAGTCAGCAGTGTCAGGTGTCACGGCGGTGTCAGGGGGGGTATTGCGTAATTTCTACTTTTCTACACCACGCCACACCACAGACTGACGGTACGTTACTATTTACTTGTGCATTGTAACGTGACGTCAAGTTGTGGCGTGGCGTGGTGTAGGTAGAAGTTTCACAAAACCCCCCCAGCGCAGCCACCAACCAGGTGCCAGCAGCTCATCAGGGAAGTATATATATATAATACGTTCATTCTTGCCAATTGACAATACTTATATAACATAATACAATATAACCCAATGCCGCAATAAAAATCCATCTTCTTACTACACTTATACCTACTTACTAGTTTACTACTAAGTATAGTATCCAGCCAGCAGCAAACGGCCGCGCTAGCTCTCTCTTTCTGGTGCTCTCAAAAGAAGAAAAAACGTGTGTCAATATCAAGTGATGGGTGAAAAACTTTTTTCATTGATTAATTAATTGATTGATTCATACAACATTTATGTATATGATTTTTAATAAACACCGTGTCACGTCGTTTGAGGTTTAAAGTCAAATGAATCGAGCTCTCAGTATCAAAAAAAGACAGTGTGTGTAGAATTTGTATCTTCAATGTTCAATTTCCCTCCCCTCGAAGAGGGTAAGTATACTTCTACGGTTAGATTGATATATCGCATATCAGAGTCAGCCGTACCTACTATTAATTGACAAACAAGTACTTGGTATTGCATTCTCAATTTTCAACACTCATCAACAACATTATAATAACATGGTGTAGGGACGTGTATTCTATTTGTGTACTATACCATTTTATTTGTGCATAAACACATTGACAATTTGGCACGTAATTGAAAAATATTATTGCATGCAAGCAATACTTGGTTATTGTTGTGTGTGGTGCCCATGTGTGATTGGTAGTGTTGGTACTTTGCTCTCGTCCTGTCGTACTTATGTATCGATAAGAGCGCGCGGTGGCTCGGTCGGCTAGGTCGTGGATTGAGACGCGGGAGACCGTGGTTCAATTCCCGGCCATAGTGCGACTTTTTCGGGCAAGTACCTCTGTGATTGTTCACATGTGCTTTTTCACCACGCAATGCTCCTCGAGGAGGGTTTAGGCGACCTGCTCGCAGCAAAAATTGCCTAATTCCCCCTACCCCCCTCCCTGTAATGGGGGTCTCCCATCCCTTTCCTTGTCCCTTTCTTAAGTGCTAAGTGCCCATAGTAGTGCCCTTATTAAAAAGGAGCCGCACGTAGAGCACTATAATATAAAAAAAAAAAAAAAATCATGTTCGATATATTCGCATTGATGTACGTTGTAGGTATTAGTATATTACGTTACGAGTTAAGGGACTTGGGGGTTGGGGCTCGGGCACATGAAACCGCGTGAAGCGTAATGCGTATCGCGTATCGCGTAAAAGTAAGGAAGGTTAGGTATACGCCACTTTGTGGTCACATAGAAAAGGCGTAAAAGCCTCGCGTATCGCGTAAGTATGAAGTAGAGGGGAGTTGACCAAGCTGCTGTCTTGTCAACAAAAAAAGCTTTCGAAGTTCTCAACGCAAGTGAATTCTAACCTGCGTACATGTCAAAAAAAAAGTTTTCATGTATATACTTCTTTTTTTCTTTTTATTTGAGAGCCGTTAATACATTTCATACAGCTTAATCATTACACTTTTCACTTTTTCTTTGCGATATTGGGTCGTTGCGTAGGTCGTATAGACTTTCCGCAATTTGCCCAAAGTTCTTACGATTTATTTTTCATCCATGTCAGAAATTCGATTAATTATACAATTGATACTGTAATTGTTGTTGTTGACATTAGCTGCTGACTGTATTTACAGCTTGCATACTTTATTTACGCTATACGCGAAAAAATTTGTCATCGCGCACATGGGTACAAAAATACGGGCGTAACTTAATTTTTGCCATGAGTGCGAGCGAGACAGCATGTGCAAAGCCAACGAAATACTCGCTGCACGGAGAGGGAATTTACGGGTTTATCGCATGGAGGGTATCTGGCTGTTAGCGCATGCAGCTCCCCATGCGTCTAAAACGCGAAGCTGATGCGCTGGATGCCAGCCAGTGCTTGTGTTAAGGCCCGTAGAGTGTTACATGCTATCAACACATGTGAGTACACGGCTGCGAACCAAGAAAAGCCGTAGCCGAAACTCATCGACTATGTCCGAGCTGAAAACGCAAGGAGCATGATGGGTTTAACGCATCATGCTCCTTGCGTTTTGGGTATCAGCTGATGGTTGGCGCAAGAGTCTGCTATATACGTATACGTATACACGTTATGTATATATGATTCTCAATATTCTCATAGCCTTTCCAAATACTAAGTGCAGCAATTTCGAGATGTGCATTGTGTACGAGTGACAAACGGTGTAACAGCTAGCTTATGCATCTCATCGCAAATCATTTAATTTGGTACGTAAGTATATAAAGATGATGCATTCGCACAAAATTTTCAATGTTGTGGTATTTCTAACCAAAAACATCAGAAATAAGTTTACACACATATATGTATATATATAAATATACATATATGTACGTTAGAATAGGCAGTAATAATTTATTTGTCAAATATTTATTAAAAAATATCTTATTGCAACAACACTTATCTTGTGTCAGAAACGCAAACGTACATTTTGAGTACGTCGACAGCTCTTTAGAAATAATCTGTTGGTGTATCGGTTTGACACTTACAATTATGTTATGTTTGATTGATATAGGACCCTGTGCACATGATTTCTAATTTACTGAATTGTCTCCGTTCATAAGCACTCAAGATATTTAATTCACTACAAAGTCTTAAAGTCTTGCATGTTAGACTTTGGTTATGGATAATTTTCAACAACAAGCAGGAGACTTTTCAGAATCACTTGTACAACCTTCGTTATCTTCCAATGGTTTGCTTCTTATTGTATTATCATCATTACCTTGCATGTTTTACATAAAGTATAAACAATTGGTACAATAGCCTTCATTTTTCTATAAATTATAGTATTTATTTGGATAACGACAAATAAATTTTTAATGCTATGCACAAAATAATAGTCGATTAATTTATTTTTCCTTCATTACATGCAGCAGAAACAAGCGAGAAAAAAAGAAAGTAAAAACTTCCTGTATTATACAATTTTTTATTTTGTTACATTGATTAAAATTTTTTTTTTCCTTTCTAAAACTTGCATAGCGTTTAAAGTTCATACTTGTAACACATTCTCATATGTAATACTTAAAAGAACAGAAACAGCGTTAAATGTATACATATTTATATGTATATATACATATATAGCATATATATATAGGCGCTCGCGCCTCGTGCCAACGCCGCCAACTATCAGCTGATACCCAAAACGCAAGGAGCATGATGCGTTAAACCCATCATGCTCCTTGCGTTTTCAGCTCGGACATAGTCGATGAGTTTCGGCTACGGCTTTTCTTGGTTCGCAGCCGTGTACTCACATGTGTTGATAGCATGTAACACTCTACGGGCCTTAACACAAGCACTGGCTGGCATCCAGCGCATCAGCTTCGCGTTTTAGACGCATGGGGAGGCTGCATGCGCTAACAGCCAGATACCCTCCATGCGATAAACCCGTAAATTCCCTCTCCGTGTGTGATTGGTTTAAAAACACTTACGCGCGTATTTTTTACTCCCACATGCGCGATGACAAATTTTTTCGCGTAAAGGCGTAAAGCGTACCTTACCTAACTTTCCCTGTTCCTATAATTTTACGCGATACGCTTTACGCTTTACGCGGTTCCATATGCCCGAGCCCTTACGAGGCCGTAAAGTGGCTGATGTACGGCCGCGTGCCGCGTGGAGTGTGTCGACATCACGCGGCCGTCCATCAGCCACCTTACGGCCGAGTGACGTAAGTATACAATTTTTCGTCATCCCGTGTAGGAAAGTTTGTTCAACAGGTTGATTTGGTTAACGCAGGGAAAAATGAATCGCCGAGGTCCTAATGAAGTGCGAACGGACGAACGATGCATAAACGAACGTGCCCAATAATTGGACTGACCGATCGATCACAAAAAAACATACGCATAATTCAACAGTGAATGCTGGAATACATATTTTTTTTTTATAGTTCTTCAAAGTACACTTAAAAAAGAACTTTCATTAAACGATACTTCATTCTTGGTTTTCCAGTCCATGTATTGAATATGTGCTTATTCATATAGAGCGCGAGACTTTCAAGGTAGCAGTCCAATAACCATGAAAATTTATCCACCATTACCTACAAGTAACTCTAAACTTGAAATAAATTTTGTTAAAAAAACACGTAGTGGTTATTTTAATTACACGTACACAAGAAACGAGAAACAGATCATACGGTAAACGAGTAAGAGAAGGTAGAAAAACGGGCAACGATATATTTAATATAGGCGTGAATCGACTCGACGCAACGATAAAGGCGGATGGCAGAAGGCATTAAAAGGTGAAAAGACAATGCGCACTAACATGCGTCTGGCCGTCAAAAAAAATACAACTTATACAACACAACACTTGGCCGCCATATATATACATGGATGCCAATATTCGTTATAGATATAATATATATATATATAGATAATCAGTGTGCATTTGAGAGCACGGTCCTCGTAGAAGCGTCTCGCTCAGCGGCCGTACACATTTGTCGCTTTACGTCCTACTAAGCGGACGTAAACAACAAACTTTACCGTCGGGGATGACGAAAAAAATATATACATAACTTTTCTGAATACATTTCAATATTCCACCATAAGTATGCTCTCTTTCTCAGTGCAACGTGCAATCGTAATTGAGCAGTACTTGGCAGTAAAAGGCAACAATCAACACTTGAAGTGACTTTAAAGTGAGCATGAATTTTGTCTACTTTTTATAATTTATCGCATTACTAAATAAAGGTCAAGTATTTGACAAAAATAATAACACAAAAAAAATTCATGTTGCAGATTATTGACGATCAAATTTTATTATTTTACCATGTGAAGGACAATAATGGTGCCAAAAACATAATTTTACTAAAATGCATTGCATACTGCGATCTGCTTGTACAAAAATTGCAAAATTATTTTTTGCAATCAAGTTGAGGCACATTTGCATAGGATGTAGTTTAATTTTTATTTTAGATTTTTTTGGTCTTTTCACTCATATGTTTGAAGTGCCATTTGATGAAAATTTCTCATATCCATACAAAGGAGATATACATGAATTTGTAGCTGCTTTGCGTCACAATGAAAAACCATCAGTTTCACCAATAAACATTTACAATTACACATTTATTCGTGATATCCGTAATAAATGTTTAGAACCAAGATTTCAAACATTACGTATAGTCCTGTTGGTAAAATCTGCAGTTGAAAACTTTGCCAACAGAATAGCTATTCGTCATTCATGGGGATTTGAAAAAAGATTCTCCGATGTGCCACTGAAAACAATATTTCTACTGGGTGTACACTCTAATGACGATCAAGTAAAAGCAAAGATTGACGCGGAATCAATTAAATATCAAGACATTGTTCAAGCTGATTTTCAAGATTCGTATTATAACAATACCATAAAAACTATGATGGGTTTTCATTGGGCTTTCAAGTTTTGTCTCAACTCAAAATATTACGTGTTTGTTGACGATGACATGTACATTTCTGTGAAAAATATCTTGAAATTTTTGAAAAATCCAACTTTATATCCCGATTATTTAAAAGACGGTGTTAATTTTAATGAAAGTAAGTACACCCCACTATGTGCATTAATTGTGCAGAATGCTAGCACCGTTCATGGCGACCTAATGCGTATTTTTTTCTAGGACCAATTGAACCGTTCAGAAAAAAGAGATCTATGATTGGACTAAACGCTGAAATTACTGGCAACAAAAGTAACGGATGGTTGTACAAGTCACGTTATGGCAATAAAACACTCGATTCAAATAGTACAGTTAAATTTGTCGAAATAACAAGGCCAAGGATAAAAATGTCATCTCGAAAGAGGCGACAATTATTTGACTTTGAATTGCCAGAAGACGTTAGATTATTTGCTGGATTTACATTTAGATCCGCGCCTCACAGGCACAAAAGTTCAAAGTGGTATGTTTCATTAAAAGAATACCCATATCATTTATGGCCACCATATGTAACAGCTGGATCGTATGTATTATCAAAGGAGGCTCTTTTGGACATGTATTTTGCTAGCATGTATACTAAATATTTTAGATTCGATGACATCTTTTTGGCTCTCGTTGCAAAAAAAGCCGGAATAGAACCGTTTCATTGCGAAGAATTTCATTTCTACAAGAAAGATTACACAAAGTATAACTATAAATATGTAATCAGTTCGCACGGCTACGGCGACCCAGATGAATTATTGAAAGTTTGGAACGAACAAAAAGCATTGGGCAATGCTTGATTTTATTTTTTATTTCGACACTTTTTTCCCAGTTGCTACTGGTTGTTGGGTACGGTATTTGTGACGATCGCTCGAGGCAGTTTAGTACATTTTCGGCGCTTAAAAACCTATCATCGAAACAAGTGTAATTTCTTTTACTACCTCTGAAATTATTTTCTTGTACACTTGTACATGAAAGAAAAAAAAACGTAATTGTGTAGAGTTGTATAATAAAGTTTGAGAATTCTCTAATATTAAAGAAAAAAATAAATGAACAAAAGTTTATTTAATCAAGAGTTGTAGATTTTTTTGTTTCATTTTATCACACATGTATAAAAAAATTTTTCTAAATATACAAAGAGCAAAAAGGTACAAATAATTTACCCAATAAATATCCTTGGTAATAAAAATTTGCTACTTATTTATTTTGTGATGTCGTCTAATATATACTTAATAATACACCCATCAGTCTTTAAATTAGCTCTCAAGCCGTGCTCGAATGGCTGTTTGTCGTGCCACTGATGGCACTAAAAAGAGCCGCGCTGTTACGTTTAAAATTATTGGCATGTTCGTCTGGCCAGACCGAATCTCCCAATACTGATGATAAGTTGTTGCACAACTTTTGGTAGTTTTCACGCAGCACTTCCTGATACTGATACTGATCGCACGAAATTAATTTACTATTTATTTGAAGAGCCGTGCGACAAATTTTCACAAATTCTCTGAGAAAACAAAAACAAAGAAAATAGTCAATGAGGGCATTGATTGGGTATACTTTGTGAGTGAGCGTAAATAAACGTATACTCTTTTTACCCAAACACATCTTTCAATTCTAAAACCAAGTCATCGGGATAATTGCAGCGCAGCGTAGGATTCAAAAATGCACATGCATACGCCAGAGGGCCCGCATTCACTGTAACGCATACGCTGCCTTGAAGCTTGAGTTGTAATTTTTTTAAATCTACAGGCTTCGTCAACGTCACATTCTGCAGTTCTTGAACTTGTTGTCTCATCTCGTCCAGAGCAACTTGTATCGGGCTTAATTCGATAGTTTTCTTTGATATTATTTTGATGCGTTTTTTAACATAGGGAAATGAACGTTGAGCTATATGAAAGGAATAAAAAAGTACAATATCAGAAAATGCTCAAAGCAACCAAGAAATTATGAACTTACTTGTCAAAATAGTACGCCGTTTCCATTGATCTTGTGGGCTTGCTCGGCTTTTCGCACAGTCCCGCGTAAAAGGCGTTTCAAACATGAAGCAGTCAATGTCGTGATTTCTTTCAAACTCCGTTTGGCGGGCCTCGGGTTCGGCATTATCGTTATGATGGTAAGGTGTAACATGAGTTACTTGAATGTGAGCTATTGTCGAATTTAATTCGTCGACGCTAGTGTCACCAGAGTCCATGATTATCTTGACGTTTTCGCAGCCAAACTTTTTGGAATACAAGTCGCGCAGACGTTCCGAGATTTCTGATAACGAAGTAACTTTAGGCTCTTTGTATATGTACTCGGCGCCATGCTCTCGTTCAAAGTGGGCCTAATAATATTCGTGTAATAAAAATGCATTTTTTACAACATTGTAATAAAATTCAATTTGTATACAGTACTTCGACATACTTTTTTTAAATAATACTTCGACAATCTTTTTTTTTCTTCTTCCTTCCATTGATGCTACTCTTCCTTCTTCTTTTTTTGGTGACGGTTTTCGAGTTTTTAAGNTATATATATATATTTACCAATCCAAAGAAAGAGACTTTGTAAAATCGTCCGAGCAGTCTTTTTCCACTTTTATTAACTTGCACGACTTTACTGTACGCCTGGGTCAGATGTGAATAGCATTTAGCCAAGGCCTCGTAATTTCTGTCCCTCTCGTAAATCGGTACAATCAAGTGATACAATTGACCAAGTATTTCGAATCTTTCTGCTCTATCCAAAATTTCCGTACAAGACTCCAACTGTTGAAGCAGCACTTGGCTATTGTAATGTATATCTTGGATGCCGGTATCGAATTTCAAATCTTTTTCATCTCTCGATATATTTTTTGATATCCCATCAAAAGCCTCTGCCCCCCAGTCGTTTAAATTCTTCAGTTTCAAGTATTCCGCCATAAGCGCGGCAATGTGTAACTGACAGCAAGCAGCCTGCATTTCGAGTCCATTATTATTATTATTATTTATCAACATTATAAAGATAAACATATTAATGAGGGAAAAAAAATAATAACTTTGCCTTCCTAGGTATATGTACCTCGGAGTAGTTGCCGTGTTCCATGTGGCTTCGTGCCATCGTTTCGAGCCACGTGTGTCTTAATTCAGGTGTACTAGCATATGAATTTGCGAGTCTGTATTGCAGGTCGAGCAGCATTTCGGTATCATTTTTGTGCTCCCGCATTTGCGTCGTGGACATTAACACCGTTCTGATTCGTTTGATCAAGTCTTGGACCTCAAGAAGAAAATTTGTTCCTTTCATAACTTTATCCGAAGAAGCATAACTATTCATTAACGATAACGATTCTTGAAATCGTGGATTATTCAAATTGATTACGTTTCGCAAGAGCTGAGAAACAGAAATGATTACCTATGGACAACGAAACGCGATAATTTAATGATTTTTAATTATTATTATTATTATTATTATTATTATTATTATTATTAAACGATGTGAGGATCTTATTCGTATTTACTTGCAAGTGGACTCTTGTTAAGCCAATTCGGTTGGTGAATTCGAAATTGCTTCGCATGAGCAAATAAAGCAGGGCGCACGACTCCTGCCTCACAGAATTTAATTTACTGTTGCAACGTCTTAACAGTTCGTAACATAATCGTCCACATAACAGTGCGTTACCTGTAATAACACGTGAATAATATTAATAATGCCATTGGCTCGAAATCGAGAAAAATATTAATTTCGGCAAGTAACAATACTTACCTCTGAACAAAATTACAGAAAAATTATTCAAAAACGACCTCATTGCCGCAAAAACGTGACGCAACAAATTTTCAGATTGATCGATTTGTAGAAAAGTCAAGTAAATATTGACAATTTGTTGTACGATAGAATCATTTCTATCGTTTTGCAATAATGCATCCTGTTAATCATATTTCCTTAAATGTAGGTACAATTTGGTGATCGTGTATATATAAATAAAAATGCAAATTTAATGGGTCACATGGTATTATGATGTACCTCAAAATGTCGACAGAATAATCCCAAACAGTCGAGCACGACGAGTCCAACTTCCACGGCCAAGTTGGCCTGTATTTTTGTACGTTGCTTTTTTTTACCGTCGTCGTCATTATCATTATTGTTGTTGTTATTATTATTATTATTATTATTATTATTATTATTATATACAGATCTATCACCAAGGACAGTTAAATTTTGAGATTGCAACGTATTGGAGGCAGTGGAATTGTCATTCGAAATTTCAAGGGGCGATATCCTGGCGGGTAAAGTCATAGCCTTGGTTGACTTTGGTTTGATGGAACTATCTTGATGGTGATGAATCGATATCACAGCTTGTTGTTCTTTACCAGTATATTTAAAATGATGTAAGCTTAACCTGTCACAATGAAATGAAATAAATTAATGTTAACAATACTGCAAGCTTGCAAATTCAATTATTCTTTGTAGCTATAAAAAGTAAAATAATGATAACAATAACAATTTCTTACTCCATCACTGACAAAAATTTATGTATTTCAACGTCACTACATTGTTGCCACCAAACTTTTAAATGCTCTTCTTCCAAATGCTTGATTACAAATAAAAAACAAATCAATAAATTTTGCACGTCTGCATGTGAAAATTTATCTTTTCTAGGGGTAATGAACGCAACCGAACCCGACGAACTAATGGACCGCGAGTGTTTTTTTTTTTCCTCATCGATTAAGTCATGATTCATTTCTAAAGACATCAGTATTTCTTGAGATGGCATCGGTTGAACCGATAAATTAGTTGTTTCCGGCAAATCTGCTTGGGCATTACGGACCTTACAAGCATTGCCCATGGAATTGTGTCCAGCTATGGCTGCCAAGTATGCAGAATTTCGAACGTTGACGCAAGTTTTCAGTGGTGAATCCGTTTGTGCTAAACACCTGCGAATACAAAATTTTGGCGTGAATTTGATCTTACACGTATATTTATATAGATGTTGGTGTATCTATACACCTTACCTGTTGAGTGACAATTTTATCGGTGTACTCGTCGTTGTAACAACATCATCGACATTGTCACTTCTTAAAATGGTCAAATTTTTTGAGCACGATTGACAAGAACAGGACGCGAGACAACTAGTGTGGCGAGCATTTGTCCATTTATTGATTAAGTCGTCGACAGTTTCGAAACGATCAAAAATCTCCAATGTTATGCTCAATAATGGTATATACAAATACACTACTCTACTCATGCGACCCTGCAATACATGATGGTACAATTATTGTTTTACATTAAATAGGTACTTGCAAGCGTTTATCGTTTTCATTAAACCTTATCTTGATATCTATCATCCGATTCGTGCTTGGCCAATAAGTATTTGAGCGTAGAAATGGCCATGGTTCGAACAGATTCTGCTTCACTCAGAGAGATTTTCAATTGTTGCAACACTAGTCCTACGAGAAAGTGGTGTTTGCAAAAATTTTCAGATAAATAATAATCGTCGTATAACGAATCTAAAAAGGTTAAAATAAAATTGATTAAACGATAAAGATGCTCTAAATTAACGTATTGTGAACAAAGGGCAAATCAACAAGGTACCGTCATTTTCATCTGCAGTATCGTTTACCCCTACAAAAACGGACAATAGATAACGAGAAAAAAGAAAAAAAAATTTATCTTTATTATAATCATTTATAAAAATCTATTACCTTTGGATAGTACTCGCGTGTGCATTAATGGTAAATTAAAGATAACGTAATGCTCGTGGGAACAAATTATGCGAAGAAATTTGAATTTTAAATCTTGCAGTACGTGAGTGGCCGAGCTCGTAGAGAATTTCATGATGTACAAATTTATTAATTTAAAAACAAAGCCTCTGTCCATAAATGTCAGACAACGCTGAAATACATAAAAATTTTGGTTTGAACGTTCCTTGAAAATTTATCCTTTTTATTTTTACCTTGAAAAATTGAGCACAACTTTCGTTGAGCGTGTGACTTTCCATAGGTGCATCCTTACATTTGTTTTCAATGTACAATGAAATCATTAGCAAAAAAGTTTCAATTTGCTGCTGATAATCTTTGGAAAATCTTTCATATCGATTTATCTGCAATGTAATGATCATTAAAAGGAGCTTAAAATCCTTATAGCTGTAAACGTTAACAAGATACTTTTACCTTTATGCGCTCCAAAGCAAAGAGATATTGAGCCATGCTTTTAATTATGAGGTTGAAAATAAGTCTCGAATGGCGGATAAATTTTTGTAAAAATACCAAGTCCACGTTTATCGGTTGTAATAAAACTGACAAGTATTTTACGAGACGTTCGTGAACTGTTGGGGAAGTTGCATTGTTCGGTTTGGATTTGCAGCTGATGATTGATGAAAAAACAAACTGGAACATTGAATGAAGACATGTTAATTGGTTTAAAAATAAATTGGTGCGAGCATCACCTTTTCGTAAGAAAACAATATCTCTTGATGACCCGCTTCATGTACCAAGTTAACCATGTGAATCAATAATTTGACAATACACTGGCCCACTTCGTCACTTGTCCGAGAGGTCAACAAAGTAAATAATTTATTTAAAATTGTCGGTAAAAACTTTACGATGGATCCCAATCCAATGTCGTAAGCCGATCTCAATACTTTGCAAGTTTCTGAATCAGACGGCACGGAAATTGGCACAGGTTTCAACATTTTTTCTACATGAGCAAATAGGTTGTGCAAGTTGATATCACTAGTCAAAACTGTTGAATTGATTTGCAGCGATACAGTGAATATCGACTTTTGAAAATCTATCCATGATATTTCTGGACCAGCATTCTGAAAAAAAAAAAAAAAAAGAAAAAAAAATGTACTGTAATCTTGATTTATCACTAGTTCTCGAGTTATAAGCTTTTCGACGCACTCCTCTACCAAGACCCAGGGACTGAATGGATAAATATCCTTCTGGTAAATCCATAGCCACTGGCAATACGTATTTACTGGCATCCGTCAAAATGAGACTGAAAAATCAATTAAGCTTGATTTAATGAAAAGCAAATATTTAATATAACAAAAAAAAAAAAAAAAAAAAAAAAAAAAAAAAAACGCATTACCGGCCTTTATTCAGCAAAGGTAGCCAAGAGTAACCAATGCAAGACTCAACTTTGCATTCTTTCTTTTTGTTAACATCGCAACTTATGTGATAAAATGTAAAAAGCAAATGATGCTTGGCGTGAAGCTGAAGTGGAAGTCTGATTTTTATTTCTTCGTACCAACACGGAGTTGCATTATGATGTAAAACGGAACAAGAAGTTCTCGAAATAAAAAGAGTAGAGCCGGGACGCCCATAAATACACTGGAAATAAAAAGAAAAAAAAAAAAAAAGAAACGTTAATCAAAATCAACAATTACATACGAATTTTTTGTTAATGAATGTACCAACAAACAGTTTAAGATAATAAGACAAATTTTTAATGATTACTTTTAAAGGTTGCGTCGTTTCGGCGTCATCATCCCTCATCTCCACAAAGCACGCAATATTTCTTGCTCTATTAAATATTTTTTGAGTGTCAAATGCGAGATTCTGTGGATATACATAAAGGTTGTTGATGTATGTCGTGAATGGGTAAATATTTTTTTCAGATACACCGTCAAACTCTGCAACTTCTACGGTAACTTTCGACGTCGGTGGAACAGGAAACGGATGCAAAGGTTCCAAAAAAGTTGATAATGTATCTGCAATAAATTTAAAAAGATTTCCAACAACCAAATAAAGATGTTGTTTCGCATAATAATGAAATATCTTTACTTTCTGGATTTTTGGTTACAGTTTCCATTTTTATTTTTATTCTCCCAGGTATCACGGCCAATTTGCTGAATTTATCTGGTCTGTAAACAAAAGAGAGATTTTAAAATGTTTGAAATATGCATAAACTTGGGTGTGTGTTTATACAATCAGACCTACTTTCTGTAATCCGAAAGTAATTTTAATAATTCCTCATCTTTAATTTTGTTCCCATCTTGCCGATAAATAGCTGGGAAATCCAAGCACGTTTCCAATTCGTTACTATACAAACGAAATAGCGGCTTGGCAGACCAAGCAAAAGGCATTCTATAGTTTTGTAATCTGGAAAACCAAAAGGCGTCCATTCAGTACGTAGGTGTATTCTCGTGCAGCGATGCTTATTCAAAAATCGATAAAGTCAGTGTTATACTCATACCGTTGTAAATAAGCTTGCATTTGCTTATGCGCTTTCGCACCTAAGCGAGGGTCTTTGTCAGCCCGTACATAAGCGTCGACAATTTGATGCGCGTTGCCTTGTAAAATTTTTTCTATCCTTACAACGAGAAATATATCTGGATGAGGATCACTGATGTTAATTACCGCTTGCTTGAGATCGTTCAACCAAACAGCCTCAAACCCATTGAATTCTCTACACAATTTGAAAGTGCCTTCGTCATTGATGTCCGTTGAACCATTTGATTCCGCGTATTTAGCATTTTTGAAAATTTGACACGCAAAATCGTTATTAACGTTGAAATAAAAGTTTTCGCACAGCTTACGATTTTTTTTCACATCAAACACGCTTAAAGTGGTAAAGTACGGCTCGACTTGATTCGAGAACTCACTATCGTTGATTGAAGCTTGCAGTTTGAACGTAATGCTTTCACATTTTATAAAAATTCTTCTGTTAAACTGTTTTCTATAGGGTTTCGAGTCGTTTTCATTGAGCAAAGAAAACTTTTTGCTATTCTGAAATAAGTACATGGGAAATAATCGTTTTCTCTGTTTTTTTCTTTCAGACCCAATACTCGCATCTGTCTCTTGAGAATATCGTATCAGTTGCGGATTCATACTTTGCTCCAAACTCTTTAATGTACCGAAAACCTAAACAAATTTACACACTCATAGCATATTAATGGATCAATGTATCCAACACAAGGAACGAAACTGTGTCTTACTTGATTAGATTGTGATTGCGTCATGGAGGTTTTTTCTAACCAGGCCGCGTGGTTTTCTTCTTGCTGCTTGTAATGTTGAAGCACATCATTCAATTTGGCGATCCAATCTTGCAGCTCATTTTCATTGTCGGTAGCCAAAACATATGACTTGTGAGGCCCAGTCATTTTTAGTTCAAAACAATATTTTCCTCTTTTATTGTTTCGTACAATTTCCGAACAAAAATCTAAATTGGCAATTTTGACGTCCGTTTTTTTATCATCTTTGGAAAATTCTAAAACATACGTGCCATCGATTTGCTGTCTGAGATGGCAAAAGCGTCTTTTGAAGGACTTTGATCCAATGCTGGAAAATATGATTCGATCGCTGGACCCGATCTCGGATCCCTTCATCAGATAACCCCGCTTGTCAAGGCCGTTTAAATTTGTCATTGCCTCCTAAACATAAACAAAGTTGTACTAATAATTAAATAAAATAATGAACTTTGCAATAAATATTCACCTTATCGATTTGATCAATTTGGATGTCCATTTCGTAGACTTGATTTTCCAAATCATTTTCGTACATTTCCTCTTTCACGCTAATTTGTCAAATTATTTGAATGAAACGATTAAATCATCAAGTATTAAACTGCACACAATGTATGGGGTAAATTACTTACCAAACAAGATCAAAATATGAACCACTGTAAGCTGAATATTTATAATGAATACAATTCCAATCAGTAGAGTAACTATTGATGCACTCTTTGGTAAATATACTGATTTCATCTGGGATTTCTGCTGGTACACTGGGAACAACGGTGCGATGATCTCGAGGAATGGCAACTTGCTACAAAAGTATAATTATGTTACGTTAATCAGTTTTTTTATACATTGGATAAAATAAAGTTACTCACTGTAACATCATCTATTGGATACAACAGCAATTTTCGATACTTATCATTGATTATGACAGTTTTATTTTTAACAATAAAGCTTTCAAAATCTATAGGTTCGATTACATGTAATTTACTCTAAAAACGTAACAGCAGATAATAACATAAAAGTAACATTTGCTAGTTTCAAACGAATTAGCAATAATAATAATAATAATTATATTGACAATAATAATAAATGTATGTTAAAGAACAACCTGGCAAGTTTTTTCACGCACAACTTGAGAAACGGTCTCACGAAGTTGTGCAGCCATTCCAGGCTTTCCTAAGCCTTTTGTGAATTTCCTTTCGCTCATTTTCAATTATTCAATTTTCTTCTATATACAGGCAAAATTAAGTATTGACAGAGACGAAAGTGATTCATTCTGTCAATTGTCTTGAACGTACGTGAGACAAACTATATCGACAAATTGATATTGAAATTTTCTGTAAATTAAAACACTGTTACATAGGGAAGAATACTAACACGTAATAAATTGTTTGATTAAACAAATTAAAAGCCTGTACAAATATACGATCGGTTTCGCGTAAGCGAAAAATCTCCCAATAAACCTGTAAATCTTTATTACTTACTAAAGGGGGGTGCAAAAATTCTTCTGTCGGCTCCTTATAATGCGATAAGCCATTTCTGTTGATATTGTATTTTTCGCGTACTCCAAGTGTAGGTCGTTTCAGCGTATTATATACTTGAATACCATTTTGTGTACGCGACATCGGAGGTACCGCACACGCAAGCTCGAATCTTCACACTGCGCATTAAAGTGTTAAAAATAATGTGTGAAAATCAAGTCAATTACATGTGTTCAATAATCTTTATAATTTAGGTTACACTATATGGTATAAATATATTAATACTTAAACACCTACGTTGAGGTTGTCAACATGTATGTATGCATGTCATAAATTAACTATAGATTCGTTCACTTAGTATGGCGGTCCGAGTCTGAGCGGCGGAGCGCTCGGCATAAGGTCGATATTCTACCCGAAAATCTACCTCCAAAAGTATAAATGTATATAGAAGGTCGATTTTTGGAAAAATATGAACTGTAAACTTGCCGCAAATAGCTTACACAACGTTAAATTTCTATTTTACGTCTGTACCATTTGTTGCGGCTGGTTTATAATTGATTAAATGGCTCTAGGCCGTAAAGCTCTGATTCAGAGTTTTAGAGGCCACTTTTCGGCGAAAAAATGAAGACCGCTAGATGGCGCTGATCCAAATAATTATTACCAATTACCACTATAGTACTCATAGCAGAGCAGCTGGCAGTATTTGCGGAATGTAGCCAGAACAAAATATGACCAAAATATTTCGGATCTCCTTGAATCATAAGATTCAATAATTCTGGTACTTAAGAGTGGCGGCTGGTTAAGATTTTGACCACTCTCGGGCCTCAGCTCTTGGTCTATTATGAATTACCGGACTTCGACTTTCGAGAGTTTCGGCTCGTTCGAAACGTGTGTGTATGTATATATGTGATGGTTATTTAGCGCGCGCGAGTCGCGCTACAAAAGTGCAAATGCAAAGTATGTAAACTGTTGAAAAAAAAGAGACTCCAATTGATGCTGTTTTTGTGTGCAAAAGTATTTGGTCTAATAAAATTTTAATATTAAAATTAAAGTAAAAAATGCCTGTAAATACGGGACGATACGTTCGCGATAAAACTGCCGACAAGACTTATGGGGGAGATGACGGTACCACTCCAAGGTTAGATTTCCAAGTATTGTTTTTATTTTTTTACATAGCGTCAATAATAAAAATCAATCATATGCTCAAACACAAGTATACTTGATTACTTGCATAAATATTTGTTTTCACAGGGACGGAGGTGCCTCAGAAAATAAATTACTTCAAGTCAAGGAAAACATTGAAACAGATGCTCTTTATGGCTTTCATAGAGACACTGATGTCAAGGAAAGAATTGGATTTCTGTTCAATATGCATACCGTAATTTTTCACATTTTGATTCCTCAATCTTTATTATAAAAAAATAGTACGTCCTTGGATTTTCCCATTCCATTCTTACATTTGTTGAGTTTTTTCCTCTTAGACTGATATACTTCAAGAGGACAAGCAACTAGTTTCCGGTGTTGATTTTTACTTTTTGGAAGAAGACTGTTCTCGATTTAAAATTTCTTTGCCATATCATCCATATTTTTACATCTTATGCCGTGAAGGTTCACATCAAGAGCTTATCACATATCTGCTAAAAAAATTTACTGGTTTTTTACTTGGAGCTGACATTGTCGCAAAAGAGGATCTTGACTTGGTAAGCATAGTAAAACAATGATTTTTTGTGATCCCGGCTTGGTTATACAAACTGGGACTGGTACTTGCTAAATATGCACATGTTTTTTTTTTCTTTTTCAGCCAAACCACCTGTCTGGTTTAAAAAGAGATTATATAAAATTGTCTTTTGTCAATTCCAACAACATGCAAAAGGTTAAAAAAGATATAGCGAATGTCGTCAAAGTGAATAAAGAGCGTGAAAAGAGTAACACGCATTACTCAAAACTATTAGCCAAAACTTTCAACCATCGTGAACAGGATACAAAAAAAATAATCGATCAAATGGACAATATACTAGATATGAGGCAATAAAATAAATATTATAAATTTGCCTTTTCCACTTCTGATTTTACAATTGTCGATCGTTATAAAATGTTTTCAGAGAGCACGATGTACCTCATCACGTGAGAGTATCCATTGACCTGGAGATTTTCGTTGGAAAATGGTACTCTGTTAAAATCAGAGGTACATCTCAGCCAGCTATTATAACTCCAAGGTCAGATATCGTTGAGCCTCCTGAGCCTATAGTTTTGGCATTTGACATCGAAACTACGAAATTACCTCTTAAATTTCCAGATGCCAACACTGATCAAATCATAATGATTTCTTACATGTTGGATGGACAGGTACACTTTATTAAAACCTCGAGAGTTAATTTTTTATTGTACCTTTCGCCTATTTTTTATGATTTTTTTTTAGGGTTTTTTGATAAACAATCGAGAAATAATTTCTGCTGACATTGACGATTTTGAATATAGTCCAAAGCCCGAGTTTGAGGGTTTTTTCACAGTTTGGAACGAAGCCAATGAAAAAGCTTTAATAAATAAGTTTTTTAATCATATTAATCAAATCAAGCCACACATATTTGTAACCTACAATGGCGATTTTTTTGACTGGCCATTTATTGAAACAAGGGCTGCCATTCATAACATTGACATGAAGGAGAGAATAGGTTTTTCTAAAAACAAAGACAATATTTACTGTAGTAGGCCGGCAATACATTTTGATTGTCTGTGTTGGGTAAAACGAGACTCATACCTACCCGTGGGATCACAAGGTCTCAAGGCAGTGGCTAAAGCAAAATTACGGTATGATCCAGTCGAGTTAGGTAAGTAAGGTTTAATTACACGTGATTTGAGAAAAGTTTGTACAAAATCCAAAGTTTTATTCTTTTTCTTTTTATCGGGGGCCCAGATCCCGAAGACATGTGCAGATTGGCAGCTGAAGAACCGGAAGTCTTGTGCAATTATTCGGTATCGGATGCTGTAGCGACTTACTATTTGTATCAAAAATATGTGCATCCTTTTATTTTTGCATTGTGCACGATTATCCCCATGGAGCCAGAGGAAGTGTTGCGCAAAGGCTCGGGAACTCTGTGCGAGTCGCTGCTCATGGTGGAGGCTTACCGTGCCAATGTTATATATCCAAACAAGCAAGAAGCTGAGTTGACCAAAATGACTAAAGATGGACATTTACTAGACGTTGAAACTTACGTTGGTGGTCATGTAGAGGCTCTGGAATCCGGCGTATTCAGGGCCGATATTCCTTATCGTTTTAAAATAATACCGAGTGCAGTTGAAGAGTTGATGGGCGGTGTTGAGAAAGCACTTAAACACGCCATCGAGGAGGAAGAGAAGGTGCCAATGTCGGATATAATTAATTTCGAGGAAGTTGTCGAGGAAATAAAAAGTAAGAAAAATACAATTTCACCAAACAAGTTGTTGTAATTTATATTGTCATCATCATTATTATCGCTTTTTTGTGTCAAAGTTATTACACAATAAAAATTATAAGGAATGTTCGTTTTAGACATTGTATTGATGTCGTGACAGAGGATTATGAAAAAAAAAAAAAAAGACATAAATCTTGTACCAACGATTAAAGCTTGTAATTTGTGATTAACGCAGCCAAACTGGAATCCCTTCGCGCCCAGCCATTAAGAACCGAAAAGCCGTGCATCTATCATCTGGACGTCGGTGCCATGTATCCCAACATTATACTGACGAATCGTCTGCAGCCGTACGCGATGGTCGATGAATCCGTGTGCGCAGCCTGCTGTTACAACAAACCCGGCGCCAAATGCCAGCGTAATATGGAATGGATGTGGCGGGGCGAGTATCTCAAGGCCACGGCCGGCGAGTACCAGCGTATCCAGCAGCAGCTCGAAACCGAAAAGTTTCCGGCGACCCTGTCGGGTGGCAAGCTCCGTGCCTTTCACCAGCTGAGCCGTCAGGAGCAGGTTGCCATCGAAAAGAAACGATTATCCGAGTATTGCCGGCGTACCTACAAAAAGGTCAAGGAGACGAGGACCGAGGAGCGCAGCCAGACCATATGCCAGAGGGAAAATTCGTTCTACGTCGACACTGTGAGAGCGTTCCGGGACCGACGCTACGAGTACAAGGGACTGACGAAGAAGGCCAAACAGCAGGTGGCCCAAGCCATTATCGACAACGACGCTGCCGCCGTAAAGTCGGCCAAGAGTCGCGAAGTCTTGTACGACTCGCTTCAACTGGCGCACAAGTGTATCCTGAACTCGTTCTACGGCTACGTGATGCGTAAGGGTTCGCGTTGGTTTAGCATGGAGATGGGTGGCATCGTGTGTTACACCGGTGCCCATATAATAATGAAAGCACGGGAGATAATCGAGCAGGTGGGTAGGCCCCTCGAGCTCGACACCGACGGTATCTGGTGCATACTGCCGGGCTCGTTTCCCGACAACGTCGTTCTCAAGACCCGCAATCCAAGCAGAGCCAAGCTGGTTGTCTCTTATCCAAACGCCATGCTGAATTTCATGGTCAATGATCAGTTTACAAATGATCAATACCACGAGCTGATTTTAACCAATGATGGTAGAACGCGTGATTACAAGATACGCAGCGAAAATTCGATTTTTTTTGAAGTCGATGGCCCTTATCTGGCAATGGTTCTGCCTGCCGCCAAAGAAGAGGGCAAAAAATTGAAAAAGCGCTACGCCGTCTTTAACTTTGACGGCTCGCTGGCCGAGCTCAAGGGCTTCGAGATCAAGAGGCGAGGCGAGCTGCGACTTATCAAGCTCTTTCAATCTTCGGTGTTTGAAGCCTTCCTCAAAGGGTCCACCCTAGCCGAGTGCTACGCCTCGGTGGCCAAAGTAGCTGACTACTGGCTCGACATTCTCTACAGCAAGGGCTCGGCTCTTCAGGACCCGGAGCTCTTTGACCTAATCTCCGAAAATAAATCCATGTCGAAGAAATTGGACGAGTACGGGGCCCAAAAGTCCACCTCGATATCGACCGCCAAGCGCCTTGCCGAATTTCTCGGTGACGAAATGGTCAAAGACGCGGGGCTCGCCTGCAGGTACATTATATCGCAAAAGCCCACGGGCTCGCCAGTCACCGAGAGAGCCGTCCCATTGGCGATATTCCAGGCTGATCCTAGCGTGGCGCGCCATCATCTGCGACGGTGGCTCAAGGACCCGAGTATCCAGGATATCGAGATACGCGATATTCTCGATTGGCAATATTACATTGAACGACTCGGCAGTGCCATACAAAAGATCATAACCATTCCCGCGGCGATGCAGGGCTTGCCGAATCCAGTACCACGAGTCCGACATCCGGACTGGCTGCACAAGAAGCTGCTGGAAAAAACTGATGGTAGAAGGCAGCGCAAGATAACCGATATTTTTCAACGCGAAGCAGCTCCCGTTGCTAGGAGAAACGACAACGATGAGGATGAAAATCACAATAATTACGACGACGAAGATGACAACGACGACGACGACGACGACGACGACGACGACGATGACGATGACCAAAATAAAAAAAGATTGAAAAAATCGATTGAATCAGTACCAGATATAGAAGATGTCACTGATGAAAATGAACGCTATAAACTCAAGCCGCTTGTAGCCAGCGTCACAAAAAGAAAGCGGACTTTTATGGATGAAGAGCGAGAGGAAGCCGAAAAGGAGAGCCACAGTCTGTTGACAGACAACTGGAGAAAAGTTTTAGGAAATCCACCGCAGATTGGAGAGTCGCAGGTAATAACGAATTCTACATTTAGATGTACAATGTAGTAGAGATAACAATTGAGACGGTCGTACAGTATATGTTATATATATATTTTTCTCTTAGGGCCTCAAGGCCAACTTTAAAAAAGAGAAACTATTCTAAATTTCAATGTATAATGATCTTTTTAAATCCAACTTTCAGATAGAATTTCAAGTTTGGCTAGCATTCCACAAAGAGAAATGGAAATATCAAGCAAAACAAAGAGCGGAGAGAAAAAAGTTGTGTACCACAAAGCGATCCAGATTGGATCATTTCCAGACTGCAGGTCCAGCTAATACTCAGAAAAGTAAGAGTACGACTTTACTCGGTGGTTTTTTGCAACGTAAACAACAAAAACTCTTGGAAACTCCTTGGCAAATTATACAGGTGGGACGAATAATCGTACTGATATCATACAATCTACATGCTTGATTCTTGATACATTTATTTCGAGCAGATAGCCGAAACGAACGAGCCAGGACTGTTTCGTTTATGGATTCTGGTTGATCAGGATTTACATCAAGTGCGCTTAACTGTCCCTAGAATATTTTACGTCAATACTCGACAGGAGAGAAAAGAAAAAGAAAGCACCAACAGATCTTGGAAACAATGTCACAAGATATTACCGCGCTCTCGACCTGTTTACAATTTGTATCGGTACTCGGTACCCGAGAAATTTTTCAAATGTCACAGCCAGTAAGTTTGTTGAATTATTTAATGGCTATGATTAGTTGTTTTATTGAACACTTTAATTTTCAGAACGATAATGCACGACTTGATTGATCCTGATATTGAGGGAATTTACGAAACGCAAATGTCTCTTGAGTTTCGGGCAATAATGCAGCTTGGATGTGTATGTGCTGTTGCCAAAGAAGCAATGAGAGAGTTGAGAAGCGGAACCGATAATTTTCAATTGGATCAACTAGTTTACAGAAACATCGCTTCACAACCATATTTACAAAATGTATGTACTTGTGTCGTAAAACCTTACATATCGATCAAAAATTTTACAATACATAATTATTATTTTCATTCATGACTCCATTTAATCAGATTGATAAAGTGAAAAACATATTTTTATATCACCATTGGTCTGCTAGCAGTAATTACCGTAGAGCTATGTGGGGTTTGTTTTTGTCAGGAAGTAAAACGTGTCATATATTTGTACTGGATACTGTTAGAACTGATCGTATGCCCAACATGAGCACACTCTACGTTAATGAAAGAAACAAGGCGTAAGTGAAATTGTTTCAATCGTTTGTTCTCTGTTGGTTATTAAAAAAAAAAAAAAAAAAAAAAAAAACAATTTTATGACCAGAGAATTTTTCAGTATTGAATTGGGTGAAGTTAAAAATATTAATTCAACACCAGAGTCACTAAAGTTCAACATTCGAGTGGAAACTGATGTTAAAGTTATTTATAGTCAACTCCAAAATGCTCTTAAAAATTACAAGAAAGAAAGTCAAGGTGCTACAATGATGATTATTCAGTCTCCAATAGGTATATCTTTTTTGAAGCAATGTATTGTGGCTTGTATATTTTAGTTTATGTGTCTCCAATATTTATGTTATATTTGACATCCAGTGACATCCACGTTGACGGATAAAATGCCCTTTTTGAATGAATTTCCGATAGTAAAGGCACACATTCAAGATTTAGATAATCTCTATGATACATTGGATTGGCAAAGAAACGGTTCTAAGATAATGCTTAGACATTACTTCAAAAGCGAACAGGTGGTAAAAAGCTTGATAGAGCAAGCTTGTTACTTTTATGCACCTATAGGAAATTTACCAATGGATTTGATAGTATTTGGAGCGGACCTATTTTATGCCCGCCACTTACAGAAAGCTAATTTTGTGCTGTGGTGGTCTTCCACGGAAAAACCTGATTTCGGAGGAAGCGAAAACGATGATAGCAGGTTATTACTTCCATAATAACAATAAATATGACAAGTATGATAAACATAATTATATTACAGCCTTGGACAAATATTGACCGTATTAATTTTTTTCAGACTTTTGACAGACTTTGAAGAGAGTTCAGGTTGTGTTGTAAATAATTCTGGAGCCTACTCTAATGTTTGCTTTGAACTAGATGTTGTAAGTTTAGCTGTTACTGCACTAGTTCAAGCAAATCGAATCAACGACATAGACGGCACGAGCTCTTATGTTGCCTTTCATAACGCTCAACAAGTTTCTTTGCAAGTATGTAACAAATTAAATTACGTCAAGTATTAATGGCCTTAAAATTACTAAAAATACCATAATGCGAGAACTTAGGATATGGTAATGAACGATGGAATTCCGGTAGCACCGTCGTATGATGAAACAGTATTATGCATGCCTGCCTTTAAAATTTTGAAAATCATGGTCAGCACATGGTTAAAAGAAGTTAGCAATTTTAAAAATCAATATGCCGATTTCTTGCTTGTACATTTTTACAGGTGAAAAAAAAATTTTATTTTTTATTTTTCATTATTTTTTTTTAATATCTACCTGCGATTGATAATTGATTGGTATATTCTTGACAGATGGTTACGTTCACCATCATCATTCCTTTACGATCCTGCTTTGAGACGAACGTTACATGATTACTCGAAAAAATTATTTATCCAACTGGTAGCAGAATTACAAAAGCTGGGATCAGAAATTGTTTTTGCAGATTTTACTAAAATCATTTTAAGCACGAACAAAAGAGAAGTTGAGGATGCGTACAGTTATACACAGTACATCATACAGTCCATTTTGACCAAAGAATTATTTCATAGTATTTATTTTGATGTCAGCAATTGTTATGAGTATCTTGTCTGGCTGGATTTGGTAAATATTTATACAATACACATATAATACCATTTTCCATACTATAAGTTATATTATATTAAACAACGTACTAAAGATAAAGCGATGTGTGTGTATTTGTTTTCATAGTCGAATTATGGCTAAATATAATGAATAAATTGTAAAAATACGTAAATTTTTTTCACGGTCCTCCCCCCCCCCCAAGTCTAATCATGGTGGAATCAAAAGGAAAATTACCTCTGATCAAGAGGTAGGAGAGTTGGAAGAATCACCAACAGACAATGCTGTAATGACAACATAATATGATGGTGCTTGTACTTTTTTTCTTTTAATGTTTACAATTGAATTTTGTTGCTTTCAGGCAGAGTTTATTATGAATTGGAGTATCGTGGACTATATCCCTGTAGAAATATGTCAAGTTACTTTTACCAAAACCATATCTGCATACTATGGTACAATTTATACAGAGTCGCAAAGTAAACCTCCAGAAGAAGTAAAATCTTTAGCAAAACAACTTATTTCTGGTGAAATGTCACAAAAATTATTTCAGTAAGGCTTTTATTGTAAAAAAAAAAAAAAAAAAAAAATACATTACTCGTAATAACGCCGATGATTGGATAATATTTTTTGCAGCTACGTGCAGTCAATATACAAAAAAATTCCTGAAAAAGTTCTTACAATGGAACAATATCCGCATCTTAATTACGAGCCTAATTCTACCAGAATGATTATTAATCCTGCTCTTGAGCTAGCCAAAGCCATATGCAAGGTAAGTTTAATTTTTAATGTAGTTATAAAATTTTGTTTTGAGCTGCAACAAGGTCAAATTTTTATAGATTTTATCCTTGGACACTCAAATAGAGGAAGAAGTTGCCAACATGTTTAGAAATTTATTGAGATTGATAGACGTTGGAGCCTTTAGTGATAAAGCCGAGTGGAAAGATCCTTGCACATCGTTCATCTTACCCGAAGTATTGTGCGAGAACTGTAACCATGTCAGAGATATAGATCTCTGCAAAGACAGTTATCAGGATGTTGAAGACAACAAGTAAGTGACATGAAAGTAATTTTTTTTGTTGTATTTTAATCCCGTGTTTAAAACATATTTCATGTACCATTTTCAGACATGTTTGGAAATGTCCACATTGTGGGTCAACTTATGATAATGATCAAATAGAATTTTCGCTCAATGACATATTGAATCGTAAAAGCATGGCTTTCGTCATACAGGACGTACAGTGTTTAAAGTGCTTAGAAGTTAAACAAGACAATATAGTTCCGAGATGCTCTTGTTCAGGATTCTTTAAAACGTTATTACCAAAAGATAATCTTGTGAGAACGTTAAAGATTTTTAGATCGATATCTGCAAAGTGTATGATGCCCATTTTAGCTGAAAATATCGAATTTATGCTGACAAATGTAAACTAATAAGATGAGTGATGATATCAGTTTTGTAAGCAAAATAGCAAATAAAAAGTAGGGTATACGTGAATATATTTTCACACAAATAAAGTGATTGGTATAAAGAACACATAAAAGGCACTTTTGAATTTAACCTTAGAATTAAATTTTTATTCTATACCTCTTTTTATAATTACACATTAACAATTTCATTTGGATGTCGATTCCAGTGGATTAACTTCGATTTTTGGATCTAAAGAAAAAAAAAAAAAAAAAAAAAAAAAGAAGAAAAAAATGTTACAGGTAACGTTATAATATTTGTTAAGTACATAGAAGAAGATAACCATTAAAATTGTTACCTGGGAAAGAAAATTTAGGAAAAGCTGTCATATCTGCTCCTTCGTCACCGCCATACTGTTTGGCTAGTTTTTCTAGTTCTCTCTTTTTTTCTGCTTGAATTTCAGGAGGAAGGGTCAGTTTGCCACCCCTTTGTAAAACATGAAAAAACACTGCATTGTCATTGCCATAGATTAAATTAAATTATGTACAATACGTTATGTTACAGATAGCATGTCAAGCTTGATGTAAATAACAATTTGATTCACTAGTGTATTTAGGATTAATCGCTAATAATAACAAGGTACGTGCTGCTTATGTGTCTGTTGTCAAGCAGTTATAATGTAGCAGCGATGATAAAAAGACCAATTAAAAAATTAAACAACAAGAAAAAAGGTATCCGCATGTATCGAAAAAGACTTACGAAGACTGGGATTTGTATTCTCGAATTTTGTCGACAAATAACTGCTGAATAGGGTCAACAGCGGCTGCCTGCATCATTGGAGCAGCAATTCCGAAATTTCGTCGAATTAGTCTCGGAGCTGATACCACAATTCGTTGCGAAAGCATTTTTGTCGTTCTATGTCCTACAAATCATGAATTTGTTAACAAATGTAAATCGTTACATAACTGCATTTAAATAGGAAGAATTTCAAATAGAGACAATTCTTTAAGAGGTTAAATTGTTTTCATCTACAAACAATTACTAACTAACAAGTGCAAGTAATTTTATTATTTTTCAGTTTTAGTAAAGTTAGTTTTTAGAACACACTTGACACCAATACTTTCGAATAATTATGTTGATAAATTATTTTACGTTTCACTTGATCCACGAATAGATAAAAAGATGCTGAATCCCTGAATGTGACTTGAGTATAGCGACAAAACTAATGTCGTAATATCTATAATGGGTAAGTACGTTACACAGTGTCGGTACTTGGTACAGTATTGAATTCCAATTGCTCCGAACAGTCTTCTTCTTGTGTAAAAGCCTATATATTTTACATTTCACTTAGAGAATGTTGACTCTTACGTAAGTATAGGCTTTTGGTGCTACTTATAAGCAAAAGGTTTCATCTCGAAATTCTCAATAATTTTCACTTTGTGCAATATACACTAAAATATAAAAAGTTGCAAAATTTGAGACTATTCGACCGGTCCGTTCTGAGCTCCATTATTTTGGAACAGTAATGAAGGCACTATGAGGAAATATGGACCACAGCCGCGCGGCAAGTTTCGATCTTTGCTAAAGAACCAAGAATACAAAGATTTCAAACTTATAACCATAATTCAATTAAACTAAATTTTATGAGGCACTTTCACTAATAAAGCTTTTCAATAACATTTTTGCAATACTATTATAGATTCCGTCGTTGATATTTCTTTATTTCAAATTTTTGATCTTGATAAAATTAGGATGTGTACAACTATAGTTTACCTATTTTTATATATATATATATACCTACAAAAAGGTCAAGGAGACGAGGACCGAGGAGCGCAGCNATATATATATATATATATATATATATATATATATATATGTAACAAGTACGTAATGCAAGTGTGTATATTTTTGTATCAGAGCATCTTTTTTTTACAGGGTGTCAACGTTTTAGAGTTACTTGATAACGAATTGTTGAGAAAAAACATTGTTATATTTATATGTACAACTTTTCACTGTTTGAAACGTGATTTTTCAGTTGTTAGAGCAGGTAAAATTAGAGTGTAAATATGGTACATGGTTGAGAAAAAGCAAATACTTCCCATTAGATCAATTAGATGTTATATTATTTAGACTAGTGCACTAATTGTAATTTTTATAATTTTTTTATTTCAGAGATAATTTTTTGGATCATTGGAAATACAATGCGACATTTGGCGTTCGGATTTCGGATATTTCAGATGTCGCATTATTTTCAATATCCGAGTAGTAAAATTGCAAAAAAAAATAACTGTGCATTATATTGTATTGTGTATCGTCCGAGTTCCAACTTCCAAACTTTAACATTAAAAAAAATTTTTGTGGGCTAACCTCTCCTATACTTACACAAATATATAGACTGCTGCACGAATCTCGTTCACTTTTGGGGAATGCATCAAGATGCAATATATTGCAATGTGATTCTCCTATCTATCTGCTCTGGTTGCAAAAGGAAAAGGGGGCTCGCGATCGCGCGATATGAACAATGAAAATAGCCATATATAGGTGCCTATGCCTAAGAATTTCATTCATAAAGAGTACGAGGAATGAGCGAGCGAGAGAAGTCAGAGGCAAAGAGAGAGAAAGAGAATATCAGGCAGCGCAGCGCGCGCGCGACGCGTACGTGATGACGAACTACTACGAAGTGAAAGAGGAGAGAAGATCGCATCACCAGAGATATAAGTACCACAACCAGACGCGCAGACAAGCCAAGCTAGTAGTATGCTGTTACCAGCCGGGAGGGAAAGCAAAAGGCGAGAGTTTCTCGTTATAATTATGTACATATATACATATACACGTTAACTTTTATAATATAGTGTCGTACTTTACTCGTACTCTTGAGATTCGACTGCATATTTTGCTCGTTACGTGCCTATTACAGTGTGCCTACAGTTCGATTTGTACCTGTACATTTGTAACAGTGAGTTCGTGTACAACCTCTATAGGTACATCGTTTTCTTTCATCGTCTCTAAATCTGTGTGTGTGTGTGTGTGTGTGTGCATATATAGACTTACCTCACACCTGCAGTTTGTAATACGGTGATTTGGTTCAGTGCCGAGAGCCACCAAGTAAAAGAGAGAGCTCTCCGGCGCATGTTTGTATTCTCGCTCCTCTTTACAATTTCACATCAAGTACTTACGTATATAAGTATTTAAGTTAAGTACGCTTCGCGTCGTCAACAACTAAACAGTGCCGGCGAAAATAAACTCTACACAAGTATCAAAGTGCGCCTGTAACCATAATATATATATGTGTGTACATGTGATTCAGCCAAATTTTGGCTTTTCTTGCATAACTTGCGTTACTAAATACAATAACCGATGTCCAGAGGACCAGTGGCAATTTAAATAACTATACCTATACCTAACACAAGTATGCGGTGCCTACAGCGTCGCCGCTGACGAGCTCGAAGCTCGACAAGTGCAACCGAGCACTTCCCAGTACCTATACTTACTTATTTTATATAATATCCTCGCGTTGCAGGCAAATCGAACGAGACTTTATATTATCCCTCGTACCTACAGTCGTTCATAAATACTTATCTATACGTCTTTGTACGTAACGTCACTTGTGCCTTTGAACAGTGCCAATAAAATAATAAACCAAAGTATTTTTAAAAAAGAAGTGAGCGATTCGACAAACTCGTCGCTTGACTGAGCCTATCTTTGTTTCATCGTTGTGTCAGATACAGATACGGATACAGTGAAAAGCCACAGTAGAGTCCGCTCTTCAAGAGGCAATCTACATCAAATTTCCTCTGGGACACAACAGTCTCAGGTAATTTTAACAATATAATAATGATAATAACATTTTTTAGTACATCTGCCTACACGTATTTTTTTTATTAGATATATATGCTTCATTTTTACACTTTTTAGTTTTTTTTTGTCTCGATGCATACTCTATCCTCTTCTGCTGTTGGCTATATGGCATAATACTTATAGGCTATAAAGAGTAGCCATTTATCAATAAGAGACAGTCGACTAGGTCGCTAAAATATTAGGTATATAAATAGGTAAATGATAATTGCAATCTGTGTAGGTACATATAGGGTAGTGTTCTTTTTTGTTTTTGTCATGACGCTGTATCGCGCACTACCTTGAATGTAAAGCGCGGCGGTTTCACACCTTACACGCAAAATGGGAGCTTCGATTGCGCGATATCGTGATCAACTTTTCTTACCTCCTTCACTACCGTTATCGGCTTACGTACAAATATGCTTTTTGCGTGTACACCTGTAAGTATATATATATATATATATATATATACGTATACATACAC